>JAINUG010000058.1:4653607-4783532 GCA_029706075.1 Aldrovandia affinis
GTAATGAGGGCCATAACATACAGTCATACTGAAAAAAGTGCAAGCAACACTTCCTTTTGGTTTTTCCACTATCTTGATGGAATTTCTTAATCACTCATACAACAGTATTTTCTTGACTTGGATATATTTTATATTAGCTTAGAGATGCATAAATATACTTGCCTGGATTCCACAGAGTATCACGTTCAACTCCTTATTCTTAAGAAAATATTTAATTCACTTATTCTGATTGAAAGCAGGACAGGCACAGTGATCGTTATATCTTACTACCATGTGAAGCAGAACAAATATGAACTCAGCATTGAACTAGGCCTTCTTTGAAGTACAAACAATTCAGTCATTTTCCTTAACCAGCATTTGGGGCCTTAATTGGTTCAAATAATGCATGCAAAATCCAAATACTTACCTCCTGTAAATTGATGCACATTTATATGTTATCTCTGACAGACATAAATGCCACGGTGAGAATTATTGACCAAATGACCAACATCCTGGCCCCAATGCTGGTGGGACAGATCATGACATTTGGCTCCCACTTTATTGGATGTGGGTTCATTTCTGGCTGGAACCTCTGCTCCATGTGCCTGGAATACTGCCTGCTGTGGAAGGTCTACCAGAAGACCCCTGCCCTGGCCATCAAGGCTGGGCAGAAAGTGGAGGACCAGGAGCTGACGCAACTTAACTCCCAGAAAGGTACACCAGTTTAAAAATCTGTGAAAAAATAAATCTGTTAAAGTCTAACCCTCTTGTAATTGTTGATACGTTAGTGATGACTGGCCCTCTCCCGCTGTGGTGGAGCCAAGAGCCAGCGATGCTGTGTGATTTATTTATTTCTATATTTCTTTGGTTTATTGTGCAGCTTCAGCATATCTCAAGCTTCTTTCTCTTGTCCGCTTCAGAGCCTGAGAGCAGTCGGAAGCCAAACGAGAGCTCCCAGCTCATGAACGAAGCAGTGCAGGTGAAGGCCAAGTTGCGGAAGAAAGCAGGCTGCTGCTCCCAGATGGTGGAGCCCTTCCACACTTTCAGGGACGGGTGGGTGGCCTATTACAACCAGTCAATCTTCTTTGCTGGCTTGGCCCTGGCCTTCCTCTACATGACTGTGCTGGGCTTCGACTGCATCACCACCGCGTACGCCTACACCCAGGGACTGGACGGCTCCATTCTCAGCCTGCTCATGGGCGCCTCAGCCATCTCAGGGATCTGCGGAACAGTGGCCTTCACCTGGATCAGGAAGAAATGCGGCCTGGTCCGCACGGGCTGCATCTCAGGCGTGGCCCAGCTCTCCTGCCTCCTGCTCTGTGTAGTGTCTGTCTTCATGCCCGGCAGCCTCTTCGACCTGAGCGTCTCGCCCTTCCAGGATGTCATCAGACGCTTAATAGGAGACAGCGGCTCCCCACCTGAGGCCCAGCCCACCTCCCTGAGCGTGCTCACCACCGACGTGCTGATTCCCTTCAATGGTTCCACCATGGCGTACGGGATGGGGGGGGCAGTGGTGGAGTCCTACTTGTCTGTGGGCCTCCTCTTTGCTGGGATCATTGCTGCTAGAGTTGGTAAGTGTTTAGCCAGGGGTGGCCACTCTGGTCCTGGAGAGCTGCAGGTTGTGCTGGTTTTCCTTGTTACTCGTATTTATTTGAACAAAGCAGGTGATTGCACAGTTAATTCATGTCACCTGTTTTCTTGGGTCTAAATTGGTTGCTGATTTTAAGGTGAAGACAAAAACCAACATAACCTGCTGCTCTCTAGGATCAGGGTTGGCCACCCCTATATTAAGGTACCTGATTAAGAAACGTTAAGACCGTGTGCAAGCATGACTAAGGTATACTGCGCTAAATGTCTTGCTCTGAGCCTCGTGTTTTCAGGAAGTATGTTAAGATACGCTGTCTATGCCAGTTAGTACTGTGGTACTGACCTCAGCCTTATCAGCTGCTAACCATAGGGTTTTGCTACTACAGTAATAGTCTCTTTATCACTCTCTTAATTATGTGGTAATAAATCATTAGCCATTGAAACCCTTACACTTGTTTTCTCCTTGGTTTTCAGGTCTTTGGTCCTTTGATTTAAGCGTGACTCAGCTAATCCAGGAAAACGTGATTGAGTCTGAAAGAGGGATCATTAACGGCGTCCAGAACTCCATTAACTACCTCCTGGACCTGCTGCACTTCATCATGGTCATTCTGGCGCCAAACCCAGAGGCCTTCGGCTTGCTGGTCATCCTCTCAGCCTCATTCGTCGCCATGGGTCACATGATGTACTTCAGGTTTGCATACAGGAAGCTGGGAAGCCAGCTCATCCTGTGTTGCTCGCCTGAGAACAAAACTGGGACTGAAGATTCTTCACTTCATACAGCTGTATAATTTGTTATCGAGACAGTGTCCCAGCTCATGTTTTTATCTGCAATGTACCCGCAAGTTCCTGCCAAGGTCAGATATTGAAGTAAAATGTTTGCCTTCAGTAGTATCCTTTCCAACCACTACATTTAACCCAGAGTACTGCTTTTGGCGAATGTTATGCACTAGCTTGTGCTACATTTATTTAAGGCGTTAACAGATAAAGGGCAAAATCCATGTAGTTTCCTCCCACGATTGGTGCTTATTTTTTTGTCAGTGGCTCATTCTTGCCTTTGGCATTTGTTTAATGACTTCATGAAATGCAGTACTCTAGTTAGTGGATGCTTGTACCCTTGAAAGGGGGGAGGCAAAACAATAACATGTAAACTTTGCTGAAGTGAATATGTTTTTTGTTGTTTTACATGATTAACAAGTGCGCCAATTTAAATAAGGATCAATATGCTGATTTAATTTTAACTTCATTTCGTCATCGTCGTACCATAGTGTACCAACTTTACTTTAAATTATTTAAATTACAGTAAAGAGAGTGGGATACTTATTATTAAGTAACAGAGTGGAGATCTTTCCAATCTTTTTGATATAATTAAAATATGAATATGAAATTCACAAAAATGTATGTAATACCATCATTTACCACTTTTGATACCATGTGCTGCTGGTGCTGTTTGCTTATTTGTATGGACATACTGTACACTACCACAATTAACCTCTCTCAATAACTATATGTTGTCTTTTTTTTTTTTTTGGCAGCCAGAGCCGGGCTAGCGCAGCCGGGGAATTGAATCCCGGCTGCAGTGGGCAACCTGCACTCCGGGCAAGTGCTTTTACTGGTTGTGCCACCCTGGGGGCCCACTGTATGCTGTCTTAAACCAAATTAATTTGCATTTACAATTGTTGCAGTATTACCAAAGTTGGATTTAGAAAGACAAAGGACGTGAGGGAAGGTTTTTCTGCATATATGCATTCCACACATACCTGAGGTGAGTTTACACTATAGTACATAGTGATGTGTAGTATATTATGGTATTATACTAAAGAGGCACTTTAAGTAATAAAAACTGTGGGCACTTTGGGCTTGAACATTTTGCACAAAGGTGAGATATCGTCCTCCCTCCCCACTTCAAAGCTTGCTGTTGCTATGGGATTAGAATTGTGACCTGTTCGATAGAAGCGCGCACAGGCCAGCACAGCAATACATGTGACCTACGTGTGGGAATGTGCAGAAACGGTGCTTAGCTTAGCTTAGCTTAACTTTGTGGAATCCTTAGCTGAGTTGAAACTCAGGCTGACTCTCAGTGTTTCAGTCATACACGGGCCCATGGTATTTTAATATGCACTTGTGAGTATAGCTCTTGGCTCATTTCAACACCACTATTCCCTTGTTATTAGTACTGATTGCATGCCTCCTGATGCACACCTCCTAACAATCAGCACACTACAGTTGGCGAGGTGTGGCATTTTCAATGTGAAGACATTGACGCAGCCGTCAACCTGCATCATGGAGAGAACAGGGGGGCCTCATTTTGCACTTTCCATTTGAAAGTAGGTGAGAGATTTGATTTAGTTTCTTTATTGAACTAAGCTGGTTTCTGTTTTAAAACAGCTCATGTCCAAGGTCTTGTCAAAGTCTCCCAAGTCATTTCTGGCAAGGGCATACACTTCAAAAGGTTGGATGTAAGCAAATATTCCTGGAAAGACCACAGAATGTACATTTTCTATAAGATGTGGCTTCAGGAACATTTCTAATTCAGTGCTTCATTCAGGCATGTTTGTATTTATGTATATGTACCTAACATTTGATATATATGCATGAATGCAATTTGATATGCCTGTAATAGTGGGGGGAAATGTGTAATGTGATTATTGTAATATTTCCATGTAAATTTGTGTCTTAAAATGTTTCAACCTTTTTTTACTTGTTTTTATCCCTTAAATGTGTTTTTTTTATATACTAAGGTGAACTTTCCATAAAGGAGTCAATCAGACTTAATTTACTGTGAAATAAAGTGGAACAAGCAGAAGCAATTATTTGGCAATTATAACACATGTAGTTTTGTAACTTTTAAATAGATTTTTGCTTGAGAAAATATCAAATAAAATAACATTTATAAAAAAACATGACTTTGTATTGAGCGTTTGTATGATTTTAAGATTTTAAATTCTTTGAGGTGGCTTTTGTAATTGTGCTAATGTAGCGTCTTGATTGTGCCAATAAACACTCCATACAGTGGAAGAAGTCCAGATGGGTCACTTGTCATTCTGTAGGCACTGTTGGAAGTTTTCTTAAAAATAAACAACATAATTCACCCAGCCTGCGAGTCAGTGTCCGTAAACATCCCTTCAAGTGAAGCATGCTGGGAAGGCATTGTGTGTGAAACGGTTCCTCCCCTCTGGCCTTCGTCCAGTGGCCATTGTGCAAGGTCACTGGTGCTGGTGATTTTCTCAGATGCTGCTTTCAAACAGACTTGACTTTAGAGCTTCGCTTAGACAGATGACTTGGACGGACGTTTTGGGGAGAACAAAAAAACGTGACCCGATTTTACACGGAGTGAAAGGATTCAATGGGGTTCGCAGGTGAGTTACTGTCGGCAGTGCGGTGGGTCTGCAGCAGTCCTGTTCCAGAATCTCCCCCCCCAACATTTTTTGCAAGTTAAAGGCATAATACAATGTATGGAGAATGACATGGAGGTCAAAGGAGTTTAGAGAATAAGGCCAATGTCTACTTGACAACGGTTAGTATTGCTGATAGTGTTGGAAAAGATAAGATATGCCATTTCCCAATAGTTCAGCTTGAGTGTAGCTCAAAGAGTACCTAGGAAGCCTTGGGGTCAGAAGATATTGCATCATATCTTCTTTCATACTGCTGTCAATACTGAACACAGGTTTGTTACCCATCAGTATTACACATTTAATTACTGTTGCTGAACTGTATACTGTACCTCTATTGTAATCTACTGTACATATACCTTCATTACATTACATTACATTACAGGCATTTAGCAGACGCTCTTATCCAGAGCGACTTACAGTTTACATTTCTTTACAATCCATTTATACAGCTGGATATTAACTGAAGCAATTCAGGCTAACCATTATACCACCTTCAGCCATAAGCAGTTTATGACATGCCTTTCATTTCACTCCACATCAATTGTTAAGAGTCTGTGTCTGAATATTGAAATGCTGAGTACTCCCCAGTCACCTGTGTTCAGTAAGCCTAATAACGAATCCAATTACGTAGTTATGGGTTCAGATGGAGCAAAAACCAGAGACACACCTGGGCTAAACCAAATGGAAATCCAGGCCTCAAACAGTGACACAAAAGAACTTGAACTGAGACAAGACTAAACTTGAAAAGAGAAGGTAGAACAGAAATATCATTTGTTTTGTTGTTTCATCCAAGAGCTGAAACCTTGCATTGCTACATGCAACCTAATATTCATTAAAATGTTCACAAATTCTGAATACAGCGTGGTCACATAAAGAGGTCATTCTCAAGCTGTGTGCGATCAGTCAAAATAATAGATCTGCGATGTGATGTGCATATTTCTAGGAATCAAGGTTCAATTTTGTTGAGGGGAAAGTCCATCTGTCTCCATCTGCTTTTCTTGAAACTGCTTGACTGGGGCTTCTTTTATCATCCTCAGTGGGATAATGTTTTCCTAAACACTGTACTAATATTTGCATGCTTTCAAATTGAGGAAGGAGAACTGTGAATCCTCCTGAAGTGGTTCTCAAACATTGTGGAGAGGTGGCTTAAAATGCACTTGGGATTGATTTCACACTCAAAATAAATTGAAAGAATCTAATATAATACTAAATAAACAAATATTTTTCAAATATAACTGTGATACTGCAGTAAGCAGGGTCCAAGCACTGGCAAACCACCCCAGTGGTAAGAAATATATGCATAAAAAATATTGTGGACACATTTTTGTAAAGTTAAAAAGCGAAATGTTTGCAATCTTTAAAGTAAATGTGCACTGCCTGGCTTCAAACTGATGTGACCTCTTGGTCTGAAAGCAAAGGCCTAATCAACTGTGCCATCATACAGATGACCTTTTGAGTGCATCTAGTACCCGGATTGAGAAATAGATTTCAATTTTCTTAACTGAGTACAAACAATAGTCAAAAATGGAAAAGCCTGAAAGATTTCATGTACATTTTTTTGTTTGTGTGTTTCTGGAGTTTCCCCTGTTTTTCTCCCAATAGTACCAACTGTCCCACTTCAAGAAGCCCGCCACATGCAGCTACGGGACCAACCACTACTCTGGGACCGGCAGTGGCTGGGACGATGAACCACCTTCTTCGAGAAGGAACTTACCCAAGCGCCAACCGTGATTCTGATACGTCCAGATAAATGTTCTGTACATGCGGCGAGCTCATGCCGGCCTCCCTCCTCTCTCTAGGGCGGACAGCCAATTGGCGCCCCTGAATGGGACTCCGGACAAATGCTTTTTTTGAGCCACCTGGGGGCCCTTAACAAAGATTTCTAACTCAATAACATCTCATGAGTTTCTGATGGTGTTATGGTAGACTTGAAAACATCTGAAGTATACAGTGGGCAATGGCTAGATTCAAACCCACAAATGTAAATTGACTTTCAGAACGAAAAGGCTGGCCATCATTTGGTCCATAGTGCAGACCTGAAAACATTTCCATTCATGCAGGTACTCGGTACTAGGTGTGTATAGGTCGGTAGCTAGGAAGTTTTTACCTTAAAACATCTGTCATGGTTTCTTGACTGCTTAACAAAATCAAATACAAGTGTAGTTGGAGTATGCAATGGGCACTGGATCTCTTTTTTTGCAAGAAATTCTCACACTGAAGGCTGGATGTGAGAATAGAAACTATTGCATGCAACAGTGTTTCAGTCTTCTGTGGCAATCATGTAAGAACCTTATCTGTTGGCTAGCAGGCATCAGAGAAGCGCCAGTGTAACTGACCTTGGACTGACCATATGGTCTTTTTTGGACACACCCTGTGCCGGCCAGAAGAGGATGGGCTCCCCCCCTTTTAGTCTGGTTCCTCCCAAGGTTTTTCCTTGCCACTGTTGCCTTTAGGCTTGCTTTTGGGGGGGTCTAGGCCTGGGTTCCCCCTCTGTTAAGCATTTTGTGACAATTCAATTGTAAAAAGCGCTATACAAATAAATTTGATTTGATTTGATTTGATAACTGGAAATTAGTGGGGGGGGCATTGAAATACAAGTAAAATGTCACACAAATGCTGCAAATTTACTCCTGAAATCCTGGGGTGTTAAAAGAGTAACTTTTCAAGTACACTGTCATAGTAATAGTACATAGAGGAGGTGGTCCCCAGTTCAGAGCATTTCTCACTTTTCCTTTTCTCTTTCTCATACTGTGGTATCACCAATAGGTATCACGTAGCTGCATGTCGGACTCATGATTATACCTTGTGTGGAGCGATTACTGCATAACACTGTTGTTTTTTTCTTCACAAACATAGTTTGGCAAGTTCATCAATCACCAATATTAACTCGCCAAACTGTGTTTGATAAGAAAAAACGAATGATTGCATTTATTTGTAAATCAAAGTTAAGATACAGTGCCTTCCAGAATTATTGGCACCCTTGATGAAGATGAGAAAAAAAGGCTATGGAAAATGTATTTGTTGTCCATCAGTTTGATCTTACACTCAAAATATGAGAGAAATCAAACCTTTAATTGAAGTAAAATTATTCAAAGGAAAATAAATCCTACATGCATTTAGTACTTTGTGCACCCTCCACTCGCCAAGACAACAGCACTGAGTCTAGTCCTATAATACTTGATGAGGTGGGAGAACACATAACAAGGGATCTGAAACCATTCCTCCATACAGAATCTCCTCAGATCCTCCAGAGTCCTTGGTCCTTGCTTGTGGACTATTCTCTTCAGTCTGGCCATCTCATATTTATACCCCAGTGAAACAGGAAGTCATGGATAACAACTTTTAAAAATACAATAAAAATTGGAATATAGTTCAAGAATATCTAAGGGTGCCAATAATTGTGACACACATGTTTTTGTGAAAAATGTTTATTTATGTTAATGATAAGGATTTTTTCAATTAAAGGTTCGATTTCTTCATTTTTTGAGTGTAAGATCAAGCTGATGAACAACAAAGACATTTTTTAATAGTCTTTTTTGCTCATCTTTACCAAGGGTGCCACTAATTCTGGAGGGCACTCTATGTTGATTAAATCTAGGTCTTACAGTTCAATAACGTATTACAACTGGTTACAAAAAACACAGAGAATACCCCTACACAGTCAATTTGGTCAGCTTGTTAATCTGTGTTATCTAAACTACCAAAGTGGATAAAATGACTAAGTCATTATATAAAATGTAATCTATCAGAGTTGATTTAACGCTGAATATTTTGCTGTTATGTTACCGTGTTACGAATGCTGATTGGGGGGCATTATACTTACCATTTTAGTCTTTTTTTTGGTAAAGATTGCTCTAATCTACTGATAAAGGAACCAATTCTGACTTTGTTGTAAGTCGCTCTGCATAAGAGCGTCTGCTAAATTAATGTAATGTAGTGATGGGCATTACGAATCACTTTGCTGATTCGAATCGTTTCGTTCAGTTCAGTCCAAAGATCCGGGTCAGTGACTCCATGAATCGTTCAGTTCAACTTCCGATTAGTAGGCTACCGAGCGCTGTAAAACGGAAGTTGAACTGAATGATTCACTACAGTTTGCACTCTTCACTATACCCACAAAATTACAATAATATCGCATGTTATAATCTTAGAAATGCAGCTGGTTTAATTGTCTGACGTGCTTGCATTCGTCTTTAGAGAGCGTTTAAGAAAGCAGTACAATATAGCCACTGATTCGTTATTTGTACGATATCAGTGCACTGTGTTAGCCTACTGACTGTGAAAGCAGTTATTCAATTCGTTCAGTCAGCGCAGTTCAGTTTAATAGAGAAATCCAGTATGTAGATCTAGTATGGATGTCCAGTATCGTTTCTAATAGGATTCTTATTGGTAACATTTATTTTTTGGATTTCTACAGGCAATATACGTCTCACAAAGCAAAGTATTTGGCGCAGCCCACTGCCTGTCAAATGAATCAAATGAACGAATCACAACGGTCAGTGATTCAGTACACCCAGTTCGCTTCACTGATTCGTTCGTTCGTGAACTGCGCATCACTAATGTAATGTAATGTAATGTAATGAATTGTAATGTTATACTGGCAGTTGTTGGACGACAGTTGAACCCGTTACCCTATCACCAGCATAGTCCTGGTGCTGTCGACTAGTGCAGTTCGAAGTGGTATTTATGTAGCTTACATAGCTAAATATTCAAATAGGCTATGTGTAACCTATGAATTGACTTACACCAGTTGCTTTCTAGGGCAAGTATGCTAGGTCTTCGTCTGCATGTTACTTTTTAAAAAGCGGTCGATTCCGTTCATACGATTAATTTCTAGAGTAGGCTAGCTATCTTAGATTATTTTCACATTTGAATATTGAATAAAACGAAATTAATAGGCTACATTAAGAACCGTGCACTTCTGCGTGGGATTCAACAACATCAAAACAAACAAAAAGCTGCTTGCGATATTTGTCGAATATTGTATTCATTGATAATAATTTAAAACCTAGCAATGTAAAATGTTCGTTAGGTTTCCTTTTTATGTTTCTCTACGTTTGAACGGGATGGAAAACGCTTTACATTTTGATATCAGCTAGCTAAGACGCATTTTCTGTAATAAATCTAAGATGATAAAGCCTCCAAGATTACTTAAAAATTAGGTTAAAATATTAATATCTACAGCAAAATTGGATCGCCTATGTACCGTCCCCCAGATTTCTTTAGGGAGTTTAGGGTGGCTATTTACTGGGATTCCCTTTCAGCATAGAAACTATAGGCCTACTACAACAGTTTTCTTGACGTAAATTGATGTTATGAAACAAATGACATGCACTGGCAGGTTTCACACATTATGGCATTTGATCCTTGCTTATTTATAAAGACATGCTTCTAAAGCACTGTTAGAACATCGTGAACTTGGGTTTATTATATTAGCACTCGCCCTGGATATTGTATAACATGTTTTGATAGCGGGGAATTCACACAATTCCCAACGAATACGTAGAAATCGCTATCGATTGCATTTCCGTTTCATAGCTGTTTTTGATTGACGCGTCGTAAATGCGTGACATTAGTTCAGCCCACATCGTGACGACAAACTTCGCGAACTTGACAGTAAAGCAGGAAACAGTGTACATGCGTGTTGCAGGTGCCTACGGTGCCACTGAATTTTTCGTTCGCTTGAAGAAAAAGGTACGTACATTTACCATTTCGAGGATAGCGTAATACAACATTCTGTTTACCTTTACATAATAAACATGTCATATATATTTTTTACTTTAAACTTATTTATTCATACTCGTATAGTGTATTTTCATCCATATCCTACTGTTTAAATAATGATATATTTTTAAAGTATTTAAAGTGAAATTGAAACCCGAATTGCAGGTTATATGCTGTGGTTGAAACCGTGGATCCGAAACTGTTGGGATTGATGAGACATCCTCAAAATTAATTTCCAGGAGTCTTGTGTCCTAACCATTACTTTGATGACATTGTACAATAATACAGTTTTGTGTGTGAGAGTGTGCGTGCGTGTAATACATACTATGTGTCTGGTTCTGGTTCTTCTATAGTATGAGTCAGTGGAAACAGGTCCAACAGTTAGAGGTCAAGTTCTTGGAGCAAGTGGACTACTTTTATGATGACAACTTTCCAATGGAGATCCGTCAGGTGCTGGCCGCCTGGATCGAGAGCCAGGACTGGTAGGTTTGACAGCAGCACAGACAAAAGTAAAAGTAAAGAAAAGATTATTGCATAAAACATTGCAGCAAATACACCATTGCTGTACTACAAAATGTGGATGAATTTCCTCCAGTGGGGAAGAGACGGCTGTAAATCTCAAAGACAGTATACTTCATTACTAAAGAAACCCCCTGGACCCTTTTTTCTTGATTTATGCCTCACTTTCCAAGTAATTCATTTGAACCAACCAACCACGGCCCCTTGGTGTGTCTAAACTTTCAAACTGTGTTACCTGGAACAATATCCATTGTCTGAGTATTATCAAGAAATTCCAAAGAGGTTTGTTTAAGACGTTTGTTTCGACTTTATAGCGCATCTCAACAAGGCAAGGGGGGCTCATTCACTGATACGCCAGTGACAACCAGATATTACTCTTTTGTAATATTTTCTCTAGAAATGTATGCGGATCCCGCGATTCTCTTTAAAAACCTATCCGCATTTGGTGTGGTACTTTATAGCCCCCATCTGTATGAAATGCTTTGCTCTCTTGTTATCCTCAGGGATACAGCTTCAAACCACGAATCGATGGCCTCTGTACTCTTCAGCAATCTCCTGACCCAGCTTGAGAGGCAGTGCTCCCAGGAGCAGAACTTTTTGCAGAGGCACAACCTAAAGAGAATCAACCTGCAGCTGCAGGTGAGTCTACTCAAAGTTCCTCCCCCCATCAGCAAATACCCATCTTCCAGGAACATCTTACAAAGCCAGTTCTGTTGCCAGTTTTACTTAAGGAAAAGAGGCAACAGTTGAATGGCAAGTAAAATGCCCCTGTTAGTATACGTACTATCTTTTCACAGGCCAACACGCCTGTTTTAGATTCAATCTAATAACTTTGAGTACAAGGGTTACAAGTTTTGAGAATAGCTGGTGGGTGTGTATTTCCAACTGTTTGCTGAAAACTACCAGGTTTGCATCTGTCATTCATGAACTTTTGTGTGTTATGTCCCTATTGAGAGACCTATTAAAACTGCCTATGATGAGGGGTCCTGATGTCTTAAATTTTTTTTACAAAAATTTACAGTGGCTTCCTTTGACAATGTAGCTTGCTTCTTTTATTTGATTATGATGCTTTGGAAAGTGTGACTTTATTCAATAATTAAATTATTGGAGGGTGTCATTGCGTACTCATACAGGTGATCACTGCAACAAACCTATGTTTGCATTATCAAGTAGAACACTTTACACAAGTCAGTGCCTCTGCTTATTCTCTGCATATAAGGTAAAGAGGAATTGTCCCACGGCAGGAAGATGAACACTCCATATATACATCTGTTTAATTCATTCAAAACAAAGCAAAAATAATAATTTATGTTGGAGCGCAAAGTGAACAGAATCCCCCCCCATTGCATCAGTGTTGATGAAACACGTTTCAGGTATAATGGCTTGTATTTCCGCATAGTGGAATTCAAGTTCGTAACAGTTGGGCTGGACTTTCCAGTAACAACATTGTCATTAGTCATTTCGGGAAAGCTGTGTGGGAAATATTTATCAACTGCCAAAGTATGACTGAGAGCTGATGAAAGATTGTTCTGACTGACATACATATTTGCCTGATGATTTAAAACATTTCTTTCCCCAAATACCAGGACTACCTTTTTTTCCTCACTTTCAGCCTATGTCCTTCATAAATAACGAAGCAAATGAGGTGTGGCTGCCTGTGGGCTTGTCGGCGCTTGTTGTATTGGCTCTGCTGGAAATGCACGTCAACAGAATGGAACAATGTGGTTTCTCATTTCCTGTGCAGCTATGAAGGTGTTTAGCTGAACTAGAGCAGAGGAAGCCAATGTGATCAGGCGGAGTCATAAGGTCTATTATTCAGTTTTCAAAACAAAACAAACTTTATTATTGTTTTAACAGGTTCCATTCTTAGCATAGCAACACAAACTTCTTGTGTGTTTCAGCTACACTCATGGTCAAGTCTAATGGGACATATAGCAGTGATTTAGTTCAATTGCATTTTCAAATAACTGTTTGATTGGTTTGGTTCATGTTCTTGCCATATACATTTGAAGTTATCCTATTTTAGAACTCAGAAGCCTAGGGGCTCAGGGCTGGGTCAGATTTGAATATGGATTGGAGACCTTTGGGAAGACAAACACAGCTTCTGGAAGTAGGTGGCGTGTTTTCCTCTGGACCATGGTCAAGAGGGAAACACCAAAAGGCAATGACCCTGAGCAGGGGTGAGGACACTGATTAATTACAGAAGATTATTACCTGCTGCTAATAATCCCGTGGCACTCTTCAAAAATTGGATGTGGTTACCCTGAGATCCTGGCCAAATTCTAGACCAGCGACTCTCAGTCTGACCACTTCTCAATCCGCAGTTTAAATACATAAATGAGTCCCTATGTTTCCACCACATTTGCTGATGTGTGGAGAGCATTCTGGTGTGAAAATGCTGTATATCACCCAGGTAAAGGCAACAAGTCAGTAGACCAGTGCTCTCAACAATGGGCACAGGGGACACAAAAAGTATAAACCAAAACAAAAAATCATAATTGTGGGGCACACTGACAATGTACCATCCAATCAATCCCAAGACCCATTAAACTCCCAATAAATGGCAGTGCCCAGCAGAATGTGCAACCGTGATTGTGTTCTGTGCATGCTGACACAGTATGATTGATCGTAATAGTAGCTAGTTAGTGTCTCCTTGTGTTGTATTGGATATGTTGCCACACTAAATGCCTATGGGATGCAAGAAAATGTCTTAACTACAGTGGTGATAGCAATAACATAGTAAATGGTAACATAGTCAATAACTTTGACTTGACTGGAAAGAGCAATACATATTTGGTAACTATATTATTGAAAAGGTCTGGATGTAAAAATAAGAGAAATATGCCAATCAAATCATAAACATAAAATAGGACACTTTCACATTCATGCAAAGTGACCAAATGAACGATTGTTGCAATTGCTGATTGTTAGGAAACTTTTTATTCAGGATCCAGCACAATAAAATCTTAAGATTCAGCGAATGGAACCCAGCTTCATTGTGGGTCAAACAGTTGCTACTGGTGTGAAGAGGGGGGCGAGGGGTCAATAATTAATTTTGATATCTACAGCCGTTAAATACGCGTATCATGTCCCGCATAGGCTCATTTTAAGATGTTTTTTTAACTGACTGCAGCATTTATCATATGAAAGTATTATATGGTTGGTGATCAGGTATGGTTGGGGGGGACAATTCGATGATTTTCCAACATAAGGGGGACACGTGCCCGCTGTCCCCCTATAATTCTACATCCTTGCTATCAACTCGCAATAAAAAGAGCTGCACATTTTTTATTATTATCAATAAAGTCTGTCTTGTGGAAGGAAGTAGTTACTTGTGTTGCAGCACTGCGAGTGCTGTGACACACCCTTCCATATAAAGAAATACCCTGTGGTATAGGTGTCATTATTACATCAAGAGACGTGGGTGAAGAACTAATTTTGTTTGCATTAGGTTGCATGGCAACAGCCCATCCTTATGAAGGAGGACATTTCAGAGACTTTTGAAAAGGGCTGTGTAGGCAGTAAAGGGGATTTCAGTCTGTGAGCAACAGCAAATGCGTAGGTAAGGGGACAGGGGTAGAAAATAAATTCCACATATCAGTTTGTGTTGTTATTTGTGTAGTTGCCATGAAAGGCCACAATCAGGCACCTCTAAAGGGCATTGTGAGGGAAACTTTCTGAAAAGTTCTGCCTGGTTTCATCCTGTTACCGTGGCACAGTATACTGTACATACAGACAAAAGAAAGACAAAGTTGGCATAATTTGTGCAGATCAAAACTCTGTTTATGTCTCAAGAGGTCAAAAATGTGTTAATTTTTTTAAAATCATATTTGAAAATATGTTTTTAACATATTGATCGTTGATATTTTGTTTAGGCTCGATATTTTACAACATTAAAGTACTACAAAATTCAAATTTCTTGTCAACAGGTAGACATGAGTTGGCCTCATGATGACTTTGTGGTTCTCTTTTCACTTTATATGAAGAGTTCATACGCAAAAACCGAAAAATCCTACACAGTGCCGTCTTTGCAATAACTTTACGTAAAGCTTGAGATATACCTAGTGCTGTCAGTGGCCAGAATTCACTGGGGGAACCCACCTAGGGGGTCTGGTGGATTTTTTGGGGGGAATAGGGAAAAACAATTAGCCAAAAGATATCACCATGAAACTTTGCAAGTTGATTACTTACATAATTACACAATTTGTTTGTATTGCATGTTTTCTAGAAATGTATATTTAAATATTCAAAGTAGGTAACATTTCATTAAATATGCATGTATTTGCATATATTTAAAAAACAAACATCTAGATATTGGATAAAGCCAGACTTTTTTTCTCAATCGATTTGGAACGTTCCTCCAAACTAAGGTCCATGCTCTCAAAACACATAGCCATCTAAACAGACTTGCATTTTGCTAAACAGCCCAATCCATACAGGAGTACTTATGATAAAATGTGTTTATCAGAAAGTTCAGCAATCCCTTTTTTCATGAACTGATTTATTTAATTTGTTTCACAATTTGTTGATGAAATGTTTTCCTTTATGCAAAACATCTGTTGATCACAATTTTGGAAATACTGTAGTATGTAATATTTGACATTTTTACATGTGGAAAGTGTGTCAATTGTCATATCTGACATTTTTACATGTTTGTGTATTTAAGATACACTAGAGGTATTGTTGGTTTACACATTAAATCATAAGCTCTGCCTCTCAGGGAAAGAACATAATTGATGACAGTCAATTAAGAGTTGCTCTCAAGTAATTTGAGACCCTTCTTCTCACTTGCCCTCTACCTCTTTCTCTCCATCTCCCCTTCCTCCCCCATCTCCTCTTCCTCCTCCACCTACTCTCATTCTTCCTCTTCTTCTTGCAACTCTCATCATCCTGCTCCATTCTTTGGTCAGGCTCCATAGCTTTCACAATTTTTTTTTACTTCAGATGACTCCTTTTATACATAACAAAGTGATGACTATTGAGTGAACAATTTAGCAATTAGCACTTTCTGTGTTGTGTGCTTTACTAACCCACCTGACATCAATATGATGGAAATTGAGCACGTCATGTTATTGTGACCATGTCAAATTGAAATGAAATTTGAACTTTATAGTTTTGTTTTTAATGTTTGGCAAAATGGTGTATGTAGTTTTGTCATTTGTGTGAAAACAATGAAAACGTACTATTAGTTGTGCAAAATGATCAAGTGTTTAGACAGCTATGTTAACAGTTTTGAGACTATAGACCTTAGTTTGGAGAAATGTGCTAAATCAATTTCATTTTGACAATATATTAGAGACAAAAGTATTTACAGAACAGATTTTGGATACATGTACCGTTATTAAAAATGTGTTTTCAGCATGTTTTTAAGAACAAAATGTATTTTTAAAAATCAGGAAATTAGCTGTTTGCATTTGCTACATTCTAACAGACTGCTACTTAACCAAGGGTTTGGGGGTTTCTATATTTACAGTAGACTTGTTTTTATTTACACCCTTGATAAAGATGAACAAAAGAGATCGTATAAAATAAATTATATAAGTAATGAGCTTTATTTTATGCTCACAAAATCCAGAAAATGATATTCTTTAATAAGAATGCATTGGCATGAACCACAATCAAACGGTTAACAAATTATGATTTTTTTCCCCCAGAAAAATCAAGAATCACAAATATTCACACCCCTGTTATCAGTACTTTGTGGTTCCTCCCTTGGCCATTATAACAGCAAGTAGTCGCCTTCTGTAGTGTCATACGAGGTTATGGAACTTCTTGGGAGGGATCCTCAACCATTCCTCCATGCAGAATTGTTCTAGTTCCTTCAGATTCTTGGGTTGATGTTTGTGAACTGCTTTTTTGAGTTCAAATCACAAATGTTCAATTGGATTCAGGTCTGGAGACTGAGATGGCCACATCAGGACATTGACCTTGTGCTCTGTCAACCATTTCTTAGTTGCTTTGGACGCATGTCTGGAATTGTTGTCTTGTTGAAAGGTCCATCTGTGGCCTAGGTGTAGCTTCTTGGCAGAGGAAACACATTTTTTTGACAAAATGTATTGGTACATGCTGGAGTTCATGGTTCCATCTATTTTAATAAGGGCCCAAGGGCCTGTGGATGCAAAACTACCCCAAAGCATTAAAGATCCACCACTATGTTTCACCATAGGTATGAGGTGCTTTACATTGGTATCATGATTTAACATTACTACAGTGCTTGCTAAGCAATTCATGATGATAGATTTTAGCCCTCAAAATGCTGACATTAACGTTAGTTAACAAAGATGGCTAGCTAGCTTGCTAACGTAAAGCTACTTAAACTTAAAATGTATCTAAATTCGTGATGACTTTGTTACCATGATTGATATTAATTAAATGCTTGGCAAGCACATTTTGACAACAGATGATTATGTTCAGGAATATTTACGAGATCCCCCTCTTTAGAACGTTAGCTAAAGAGAAGCTATGTAGTTAGCTGGCTAGACATAGCTCACGTTAGCTAGCTAGCTAGCTGTTTTGCAACAGCCATGAGCTATTAACCTCGCTAGCTATGTTAGCTAGCTAGCATTAATAACGACAGACTGACTGAATCTGAGGAGATAACTGTCAATACAAATCTTATGGTTAGTCTAAATTCTTTGAACATAACGTTGGCAAAGGCCTTCAATGAATGTTTTATTGACTCTGTCACCGAGATTGCACAATGTTTTCCTAACACATGTGAGAATCTTATCCCAGTGAATATTACTTTGCCCTCTTTTAACATTAACTGTATCACAGAGAGTAAAGTACAAATGACTATAAACTCACTTAAACCTTCCACAGCTAAATATATTTATGGGATGGACTCAGCTATGCTTAAGAGCCTTAAAGAATCTTTAGTCTCCCCCATTACACAGATCATTAACCTGTCTATCTCACAAGGGGTATTCCCAAATTCTTGGAAGACAGCCGTTGTATCACCTATTTTTAAGTCAGGTGATACTCGGGCCATCTCCAACTACAGGCCTATCAGCATCTTGCCTGTAGTGTCCAAGGTAGCAGAGAAGTGGGTAGCAGAACAGCTCATCTCCCATTTAAATAATAGCCCCTTCTCACTGCACCCCATGCAATTTGGTTTCAGAGCTCATCACTCCACAGATACTGATTTTTTCTAGAGAAAATAAAATCACTGATGGACAAGGGAGGTGCTGTTGGGGCTGTATTCCTTGACCTGAGAAAGGCATTTGATACAGTCAACCATAAGGTACTCATCGCCAAACTGTCCACGTTTATCTTTTCCGACAAAGCCCTCAAGTGGACAGAGTTATACCTTAATAATATAACTCAATGTGTGAAAGTCTATAACCATCAATCTGTTGCACTTAACTGCCATACTGGTGTCCCACAAGGATCTATACTAGGACCACTTCTGTTTAGCCTCTATGTCAACGATCTCCCCTCTGTGTGCTCTGACGTGGAGATCCAGCTATATGCTGATGACACGGTGATCTATGCACATGGCAGCACAAATCAACAGGCTGCAGCAAAACTCACCAAGGCACTGGGCCACATCACAGCTTGGCTAAAGCAATCATGCCTTCAACTCAACATAACTAAAACTGTTGGTATGTTCTTCTCAAAACAGCCATGCACCACTCCAGATCCAGACATAATGCTATCAGGAGGAAAACTGCAAGTTGTCTCTGAGTTTAAATATCTGGGCATCCTGATTGATCCGCATCTATCTTTCAAATCTCATGTAAAGAAAATATGCCATAAGGTTAAGTTTAGCTTATCTAACTTCAGATTCATCAGAAGTTCAATGACCACTGACGCAGCCAAGCTGTATATGAATGCAATGATCATTTCACACCTCACATACTGCTTGACAAGCATGGCACAAGCAAATAAAACAACACTTAAGCCACTAGAAACATTGTACAAACAAACCCTTAAAGTCTTAGACCGGAAGCTAAACACCTATCACCACTGCCTCATTCTACAAAAGTATAGACTTTTGAGCTGGGATAATTTAATCAAGTACACAAATCTTTGCCCCCCTGCTCCCCCTCCGCTTCAAACATACATCACACAAAGGACAAATGCTAGCCGGGCAACCAGAGGTTCAACTCGAGGAGACTGTGTTGTACCCATTCGAAAAAGTGCCTTTAGCCACTCTGCATTCTCAGTTAAGGCGTCGCAGGAATGGAACTCAGTGCCAGTACATATTAGAGAACTTAGTACTTACCGTGCCTTCACTGTGCAGCTGAAATCATGGCTCATCAATAATAACCAGCCATGTGTACATTAGTACTTCTGCTGGCATCATGCCAACTGTCTTCTCCTGCTTGTCTGTCCTGTCTTTAGCATGTGCATTTATCTTGTCCAGTGTATGCTACTATCTGTGCGGATGTGTATGCTAGGGGTTTTTAGTGTCACATATTATGTGCTGTTCTGTATGTGTGTCTGCTTATGTGTACTATGTTATTATATGCATTTGTTGTGCCCACATGTCATTCATGTTTTATTGTTTATTTAGCTTTGTTCTATTTTTAACATATGTATTTCAGTATTGTATTTGAAATTTTGACATTTTTAGGTTGCCTTTTTAACATCTGGCCAGGGACAAAAGATGAAAACTAGCCTTTTAGGCTAAATCTGGCTCATTTACAGTTTTGTATTGTTGATTGATGTGCACTGTCCCTGATAAATAAACCAATATAAAAAAATGAAAAAAATACACAAGGTCAAACGTTTGTATCATAAGGGTGAACGATTGCTATCGCGGGAAATTCATTTTTACTCGGACCATATGTCTGTCAGTATACATGTGGAGCGTTGAAGCAATATTCACAGAGAAACTGAAAAATATAGCGCCAGGGGCTGGATGGGCATGACCAACGTTACGTGTATCCACTCTGGTGTATCCCCATTGGCTGGAGAGCAGCAATATAGTGTGGGGTGAGTTCCCAAAACGTTCTTTAAATAGCTACTTTTGTTGCTTTATATATAATTTAAAAAATGTATACATATTAAATCTGAACCGGAACGTGCGTCCCGTTGTCAAATTCACTTCCGGAACGCTGTTCCGGTGCTTTTCGGTTGCATTTTATAGTTGTGGTCTGTTTGGACTCAGCAGCAGTGACTTCAGAGCCAAATCCAGATAAGGTTATTAGGTCAACACAGAGGAACAGACTTCAGAATAACTGGAGGGCAAGTACCGGGTGGTTCTTAAAATCATGTGTGTGTGTGCGTATGAGTGTCATCATCTCTGTATAAATCAAACTGTCTTTCTCAAACCCCAACATAGCAATGTTTGGTGTCATCACAACAGGATTATTTCAATAATATTGAAAAGATGTATTGTGTTGGTAAGTGACCAAAATAAACAGGTATAATATAAAAAGGTTCCGATCAGACCTCCCCAAATTGTAAATGAATTATGCGAGATTCCCTCCCCCCTCCTTCAAACATTTAAAGTGTGGCCGGTGGATGTTTTTTTACGTTCTTTTCAGTCTCAAGCTTCAATGGCCATTTTTTTATCATTCATTTTGATTTCTCATTATAATCCTAGTTTTCAAACTATTATCTGGAGTGGAGATCTTGTGTTTGGGTGATCTCACACTTTGGCGCTCCTTTTTGAGTTGTTTTCCGACTGTGTGTTGGGTGCATCTTGGAGAGGTTTGTTATATTTTCCTTCCATTTCATCTCTTTAGTGATTGTTACATTTCATTTTTATGTCTAGGATTTTGTATTTGTAAAGGTAGTTGAACCTGCATCGGTAAATGTGATGTTGGATACTTTGTCTTTATCTAAGTGTTCTTAACTTTGTGAATGTAATTGTGAATGTACACAATAATAAATCATGTTTTTGCTAAATCAAATCGGTAACTTGCAGAGACTGATGCTATGAGTAGAGTTTGTGACACTGCTAACGTTTTACGACCAAAAAAAATACACGCCTCTGTGCATTTCAAATTTGTAAAGAGCTCCCTCTACCGGATCCTTTAGCAAATAGCAATACCAATGGGCAAACCTAGATTACAGGAACAAGAATAGATTTTCGGGGGATTTATAAAACATCGGGACACATCAGTGGCATAAATTGCAATAAAGATTGCTTTTTTTTTTTACGAACATATATATTTTTTGACAATATGTATGTCAAAATGATCTGTCAAGCTCTAGTATGAATGTTCTGCTCCTTCCCCCAGGTGAAATATAAAACCACTCCCTTACACATGGCCAGTGTCATCTCCAACTGTTTGAGAGAAGAGAGAAGGATAATCGCCACTGCCAGCGTGCAGGAACAGGTATTACAAAAACTGTGATGCTCAACATTGACAGGACTCAATCTAGTATCAGCCTGGTCATGTCCTTCACTATGGTCAGCTGTCAACAAATCAACGTGAAGTGCATGAGACCAGGTTGTTTTCTGTGGTTTTAAAGATTTTCTAAGGGACAATATTCACATACAGACCCACCCCCTAAAAGAATACATCACCTAGAATAACTATATCACCAAGAATAACTCATTAGAACATTGGACTGCAAAGGTCAGCTTTGACATAAAACTGTCATTTTTTTAAGTTACATTTTACATTTACATTTTAAGCATTTAGCAAACGCTGTTATCCAGATACATGGTAGGAACAATCATAGTTCGCGCAAGAGATCAGTGCAGTAATACAGCGATAGACATCATTACAGGCAGCTGCGTACCATACCTGTAACACTGGGAAGGAAAAGGTTAGCAATTATATATATTTTTTAAATGGAGTAAGCAGGGATACATAGTGTTGAGCAAGTAAGCAGTGGTGATGACAATTAGCTAGATGTACATGTACATGTTGCATGGATGTAAGTTTAATGGTCAGTCATATTATCAACCTGGTCTTATGCCCTTTGCTTTGATAGGTTGAAGTCTGACCATAGTGAGGTGAAGGGGCGAGACCAGGTTGCTTGCAATGGCAAGCGTTCTGTCATTAAATTCTGCCATTCTGTTTCAACACTCATCTCCATTCTTTTTGACAGGGGCCGCTGGAGAAATCCATGCAGAACTCGGCTGCCTTTGAAAGACAGAAAAACATGGACAATCGGGTGGCAGTCATCAAGAGCAGCGTGCAGGTGAGTGATGCTGAATAGAATGTAACATTGGTTAGACAGGTGTCTCCTTGCATAGGCATGTTAATGAAGGAACCTCTTTTCCCTCTCCCACAGATGATTGATCAGGCAGTGAAGTATCTGGAGGACATGCAGGACGACTTTGACTTCCGCTTTAAAACGCTTCAGTCTAGAGGTTGGTCACCCTTCAGCCATATATATATAGGGGTGTGGAGGGCGTCGGTCTTGGCAACATTGGAGTGGCAGGGTTGCCTTTGTTTTCCCATGCTGTGGAGGTCTTTGGAGCAGTGAGACTTTCCGGGGGCAGGTTTGGCACTCTCGCAGGGTGCGAGAGTGTGAACTGTTGCCCGGAAGGTTGCTCCAAAGGCCATAATTGATTTAATTATTATTTAATTGGTGTTGACGGGTGTGGAGGGTAAGATAATTCACTTACCTGGTTGTGTGTGAGAATGTGAGTGGATGTGAATTGTCGATTGTTTAGTGATTGTGATTGGATGTGTGAGTGATAGACAGGTGATTGCCTCACGAGTCCCACCTGAGCCAGGCAGAAAGTAAGCCTATTTAAGAGCAGGTGGGGCTAGTTAGTCTTGTCTTGTCATTCATGTGTGTATTGAGTTGTTAGTCTTGTCATTTACGGGTGTGTGAGCATGTGTGCACGAATTGTATGACGTAGTGTTGTTCGTGTGTGTTTCCCCACAAGGGGGTTTCCGTGTTGGAGGACGTGGAGTTCTGTGTGTGTTCGTTAAGAGTGACTGAGTAGAGTGCTTCCTGTGTGTGTGGGAAACAGAGAGAGAGAGGGCGCACTAAGGGTGTCCGCCTCTCTCCCTCGGTGTGACTGTGAAAGAGAGAGAGAGGGCGCACTGGAAGAGTGTCCGCCTCTCTCCCTCGGTGTGATTGGCAGAGAACTCGCACTAGGGCAGTGGAGAGTGTTTCTGGACAACGACCCAAGAACTCTCACTGAAAGAGTGGAGAGTGTCTCGGGGCTAGTCGCCAGAGAACTCCCTGTGATGAGTGGCGAGGGTCTCTGTGTGTTTGGGTCAAAAGAGAGCTCGGACTGAAAGAGTGTCTCTGTGTGCATGGGTTTGGAAAGGACTTGAAAAGTCACTGGATATGTGTGTGCCTGGGGAGGTTCTAGTGCAGGGGTCGGCAACCCGCGGCTCCGGAGCCGCATGCGGCTCTTTCATCCTTATGCTGCGGCTCCGCGTGGCTTGGGAAAATAAATTATAAGTATCCAATTGAAGTGTATTTTATTTGTGTTAGTTAGTTTTTTTTATTGTAGTTCTAAATTGGAAGATTATTGTGATCTTGAAATATTAAAATAAAATTATATTTTATTATTTTTAAATCGCTCAAAATATGCGTCACACTCGCCGAAAGCCGGTATATGCCCACCAAAACGCTGTGCATTTATCGAGACTTTCAACCCCAGGTAGGCCAAGTATGGAGAAATGTAAGAAAAGAAAAATATCTGAAGAAAATAGAACATTTAATGATGCCTGGGCAGATTCATTTGCATTTACCTCTGACGAGAGTGGCTTACCAGTATGCCTCATTTGTGGTGAGAAACTGGCCAACAATAAAAGGTCCAATGTCGCAAGACATTTCCAAAATAAACACACAGCCTTTGCTGAATAATATCCGGAGGGAGAAGAGAGAAAAAAAGCTGTTTCGAACTGATGCGGGAGGCTGATCTGAGGAAAAATCTATTCAAGAAGTGGATGAAGTCTGCAAATTCAACTACCTATGCAAGTTTTGTGGCCGCTCAGGAAATAGTCAGGCATGGGAAGCCGTTCACAGACGGAGAATATATGAAAGAGTCATTCATTAAGATTTCAGAACACCTATTCGCGGACTTTAAAAACAAGAGTGAAATTGTGCAGAAAATCAGAGAGATGCCTCTCTCTGCGAAGTCTGTCAAAGACAGAACCATAAAAATGGCAGAAGATATCACAAAACAGCAAATTAAAGACATCAATTCAGCTGCAGCGTACTCAATCGCCTGTGATGAGTCCAAAGACAAAAGTGACATTGAACAAATAGCGCTGTTCTGCCGATATGTGAACTCTGCTGGACCACAGGAAATATTTATTTTTCATTGTTCAGTGAAATAGTGCTCTTTTTTCCAATTTCTTTTTTAAATTCAGGTCAAGGCTACGCTACACGCTCCGAAAGCCCAAAGGCGATATAAGGATGACGGCTCACAGCATTTTTTGTTTGCTACATGGATAATTTAATTCATTTGAAAGAGACCTTCAACTCGGCGTGTTTTTTTTTTTTTTTTAAGAGTTCAAAATGTTCAAAATGTGTTCATTACATAAATCAAATTTCATTTTCTCTGTAGCACTTCATGGATTTCATAAGCAACACACTATAGTTGTTTATACAAAGCGTAAAGGTAAAAAAAACAATATATACAGTGTTATCTTCATTTTAGATGTCAAAAAGTATTTGCGGCTCCCAGTGTTTTCTTTTCCGTGGAAACCGGGTCCAAATGGCTCTTTGAGTGTTAAAGGTTGCCGACCCCTAGTGGAACTCCGGACTGAAGAGGTGCGGTGTACTGTTGATGTGTGTTGATTGTGTGTCGGGACAGTGCGTAGAGTTCTACCCTGTCTCGTTAGGTGTTGATGCGTGTTAAATGTGGATGCATGGAAGTGATGTGGAAAGCCGCTGACTGTCGGTTTGTTGTGTGTTCCCCGACAGGGGATTCCCCCCTCGGAGGAGGCGTGCTTTCATTTAGTGTTGTTTATTTTAGTTTGTTATTTTAGTTAATTGTTTTTGCCAGAAAGCTTCGCGGCAAGTAGGGTGAAGAGTTTGTGTTTGTGTTCGTTTTATTTTAACCTGCTCTCCCGCGTCTGGGGGAGAGTGAGAGAAATAAAGATCCAGTCCGTAGACCGGCAAACCCCACTCCTCTGCCAGTTCTTACCCTCCAGTCCAGGGATTGTCACTGTGTGACAAGGGGGTAGACAAAATAATGGACACCAAACAATATATTAATATTTATTAACTAATTGGGGCATCCTTTGCCTTCAGAACAGCTTCAAACCTTCTTGGAATGCTATTATACCAACGTTAACTGTTTCTAATGGGATATTGTACCATTCTTCAAGAGGAAAATCCTCCAGTTCTTTTCCATACTCTACATTCCAGAACATCCAATGAAGGTTCAATGATATTTAGATCTGGTAATTGGAGAGGCTATGGAAGGTGTTTCACTTATCATAAATTCACTCTTGAATCCATTTAGCAGTGTGTATGGTGTGCTATCTTCTTGGAATATGGGAACATCTTCAGGAAACAATGTTTGCATCATAGGGTGCACCTGGTCGCCTAAAAGTGCTTTGTATTCCTTGCCTGTAATTCTACCATGTGGAGTAATAATTCACTGGTCAACACGATTTTTCTTGCATGGGGTTTTTCAATGGATTCTAGCTAACGTTTGGGTGCTGAATCCAAATCTGGCATTAGTTTTTGCCTATCACATCAGGTTTTTGAACTATGAAAAATCTTTATTTTTGAGAAAACAGGAATTTTACACTCGAAGTTGAAAAACACTGTTGCATTAGAAGATCGATAGATGCAAAAATGTTTACAATGAAAGGTACCTACTTCAATTATAATATTTAATTGTAAAACTTAGATTAGGTAGAGTCTTAACAGCAGATTAGGTAGTCTTCACAGCTGCGAATCACAAAAAACATAAACTTATGTAAAACATGTTTTTATGACTTAAAACATTTGTACAATTATTTTAAGGCCCTAAATGAAGTAGTTTTGGTGAGAATAATCAAGCTTTTGCTGTTTTATCCCCACCAAGATTGCCAGACTGGATGGTCAACTTTTCTAAAATCCATGAATATGGAGCATAGATAGCACATATTTGGATTCAGCAGCCCAAAATTTGCCAAAACCAGTTTCCAAAGTCCATGCAAGAAATATATATATATTTTTTGTAGACCAGTGATAATCAGACCCAATGACTCCATACTTTTTTCTTTATTTATTTTTTCAAAACATTTTCAGTTTTTCTCCCATTTTGGTTGCCAATTATACCCTCTATTTATCTCAATTCCCCTCCCCCACGAGTCTGCCGCCCGTCCTCCGGGTCGAGACACTCTTTCCGGGCCGATTGATCCGCCTCTTCTGAGACAGAATTCTACCGTGGACGCCTTTACCTGCTCCTCGACGGACTCGTGCCGGCTCACCCTCCCCCTCCCCTGGAGGCGGCCAGCCAAATGCCGCCTCCGATTGGGGCTGACGACCAAGGCCGGTCTGGTAGAGATGTGGGTTTCGAACCGCGTCCCTGACAGGCAGCGCACACCACACCGGACCAGACAAAGTGTGGTGTGTTAGACCGCTACGCCATCCGCCACCCCTCCAAGATACTTTTGCTAGCTGAGAAGCGCGTAAGGGTGTCTCCAGAACGTGGATGGACGAATTCTGTCTTGAAAGCATTAGCTTGCCTCATAGAGACAGGCGGCGAGGTTTTGTGGGGAGGGCAAATCAAAATAAACAGAGGGTATAATTGGCCACTAAAAAACGGGAAAAAATCTGAAACTAATTTAAAAAAAAGATACTTTTGTTCACATTCACATCAAGGCTTCTGCATTAAAGGAACACCGTTAATAATGTGGCTCTCCAAATGTTCACTCTTCAGCAAACAGGAAACCACTAGAATTTCAGCTAATTCTGAAAAACATATTTCAATCAAGATGAACTTGGTCATGAACATGTGACTGTATTTTCCCTGCAGACTTTTATCGCTGATCAAATTTTTCTGTTGTACCTAGACCCACTAGAGCGAAACACTACGTACGCGAAGCAGGAAGTTACTACGCTTCAAGAAATGCTGAACCGGCTTGACTTCAAAAGGAAGGCAAGTACGCTCTCGAAGTCTTGCTGTTTGTTAGAGCATACACACTCATACCCTTACAATATCAGGTCAGAGGAGCATGTGAGTATATGTTATGATCAGTGGATCTGGTGATTATGATTCTCAAGACTACAATACAAAGAGATATTAAAAAATGATAATTAATTAATTAATTAATTAATGTATGCCAGATATCAGGAAACAAGTGGTTTCTGCAATCTCTTTATAAACATGCTTTAGATGTATTGACATACGTCTCATGTTTAAAATTGTTCACAACTTGCCTCCCCCACCCAAGTAAGCCAGTAACTTTATGAAATTATTCATAAAGTTACTAGCTGACACCTCCAACAGATATTCAAGAGGATGTGCCTCTAGAAGAGATTGCACTGTACCCAAGTGCATTAAAACATTTGATATTATGAGATGCAGTAGATTTAGTAATTTCACCTCAAAAGTCAAAACATGGCTTAAGGAAAATAAGATCATTTAATATTACATATACTCTCTCTGATTATGAGTAATACTAAATCCTCATTGCTTAACTGTATTTTAATACATAAATAGTTTTTATAAACGTATATACATATACAGTATATATATGTAAGGGGGGAGGGGTTAAACAAAAGAACACTAGCAGTACAGTACAACAAAACTATCACAGTGGAAAATTGATAGTATTAAGTTACAGCAGACAAATACATACATAAGGGTTATGGGCATAAAAATATAAATAAAAAAATAAATATTATAGCAAATACTAATCACATTGCTGGCAGCTTAATAATGATATAATGACATCTAGAGTTATGTATGATACTATCATTTTAATAATTATTATATAATATCTGTAATGGCCCCTTTTGTGGGCCTGCACCTTGTTTGCTTGTTCATAGCATGTTCATGTTTCCTGCCATACAGTACGTGTGTGTTTGTGTTTTAGTGTATGTGTGTTTGTATGAGTGTGTTGGTAAAAGGGATAATTACAACTAAAGATGGTGACAGCAGAGATTCTCTAGACCCAGCAGGATGGATGTTCTGTACCGTAATATAGCACCAACTGAAACCTCCTGTTGTTATGAAGTAGACAGAATGGAAGGCATTCAGGAACATCCTGTTAGTCTATAGAATCTGTGGTGACAAGTCCCATGACTCGCATCCCTGTATGGGACTATGCTTTCAGTGATGGTTTATGGTGCAGTGTAAATGCGCATTCACATCTCAACACGTCCTCTTAGGAGATCCTGTCCAAGATGGTCGATGTTATCAAAGAGATTGACGCGCTCATGAACTCCCAGCTGAGCCCCGAGCTGATGGACTGGAAGCGTCGGCAGCAGATCTCCTGCATTGGTGGGCCACTACTGACTGGACTGGACCAGCTCCAGAACTGGTACAAACCCACTCATACGTCACAGAACAGGGATGCCTTCATTCTGAAACTCACACAACTAATGAAATGGCACAATGTCAGAGGACTGTTGTGTTAACCTCATAGTGAACTTGCCTTCGTGGTTAATTCAGTAAAGGGGCAGATGCGTTAAAGGTTGTTTCATTCTGGGCTCTTACTTTGCAGGTGTTCTCAGAACATTTGCTTAGTGACTCTCTTTCAGCATAAAAACATTGTGTTGTTATTGCATTGACACTGCAATATCCATCCATCCATCCATCCATTATCTAAGCCGCTTATTCCTGGTCAGGGTCGCGGGGGTGGGCTGGAGGCTATCCCAGCATGCGTTCCGGGCGAGAGGCAGGAATACACCCTCGACAGGTCGCCAATCCATCGCAGGGCACACACACCATTCACTCACACACTCATACCTACGGGCAATTTAGACTCTCCAATTAGCCTAACGTGCATGTCTTTGGACTGTGGGAGGAAACCGGAGTACCCGGAGGAAACCCACGCGGACACGGGAGAACATGCAAACTCCGCACAGAAAGGCCCCGGCCTGGATTCGAACCCGAGATCTTCTTGCTGTGAGGCGACAGCGCTATCCACTGCACCACCATGCCCGATCACTGCAATATCACCTACCTAATCTTTTGTTTCCCTTCTATCAGAGTCAGTGTAGTGGCAGAAATAATGTGAGTTGCTCTTGCCCCGATGGCCCATAATGCATTGGGAATGCTACCTCCATCCGACAGGTTCACTCTGACAGCGCAGAGCTTGTTCCAGATCAAGAGGCAACTGGACAAGTTGGGGGAGTTGATTCTGAAGGTCACATACGATGGGGACCCCATCACCCAGCAAAAACCCCAGATGGAGGAGCAGGTCAAGTACCTCATTTACCACCTCATCAAAAGGTATAGTATTGACTGGCTTTCAATGTTTGGTGCAGAGAAAGTTCTGGTAAACACTCCCACTCCATACGTTTTTCCACTTTCCTGGCTGTCCTGTGAACGTTAACCTTAAGTCACAAGGAACATTGCAGGAACAGTCTTAGAATGTTGTTCAGTTTTGTTATTCCAGTCCGAAGAGGATTTGAACGGAGGATGGTTATTTGTGTTAATTGTTTTACCGGAAGGTTTGCAATGTTCAGTACATCTGGCATTTCAGTACTTACATTACAGAACATTCTTAAGATGACATATCCTTCATGATGTTCCTGAATTTCATGATAACCATCAGGGTTACCTGTAAGTTTGTATACGAAATGCCTGGGCCCTTTTTTCTGTGACTTTGACGGCACTTGTTTGGATTTGTAAATTATATTATTTTCCCAGACACCTATATTTTGCCAGGTTGTGGTTCTCTGTGGCTCAGTTGGTAGAGCATGGCGTTAGCAACGCTTAGGTTGTGGGTTCAATTCCCACTGGGGCCACATATACTGAAAATGTATGCATTCACTACTGTAAGTTGCTTTGGATAAAAAGCGTCTGCTAAATGGCATATATATATATATATATATATAGGTTGTGTCACAAAGAGAAGTACAGTTTGTATGATGTCATGTAAAAGTTTCAATCTGCTGTCCTGTTATTGTGTGGTGGTGGGGTTCACTGTGGAGTGATGTAATCATGTAATGGTCTCATGATGATGTCTGCAGCTCATTTGTTGTGGAGAAACAGCCCTGCATGCCCACCCACCCTCAGAAGCCCCTCATCATCAAGACTCAGGTGCAGTTCACCACCAAGGTCAGGTACGAGAAGCACTACCAGCAAGTTTCAGCATCTCAGCACTGACACTGACTATCCCTCCCATTCAATGAATTTCAGCACTTGCAGAATATTTTCCTCAATTCGATGAATTTCAGGACTGACATTAAATGTTCTTCTGATTTATCTTCTGGATAAGAGCGTCTGCCAAATGCCTGTAATGTAATGTAATGTAATGTAATGTAATTATTTAATTAATTTTAGCAGTATCCATCCCATATGGTGCATTGCACTTCTGCCATGTTTCATTTGCAAATATTTCTCTCAAATATTTTTTTCTCAGATTGTTGGTTAAACTACCAGAGGTAGATTATCAGCTGAAGGTGAAGACCACATTTGACAAGTAAGAAATTAACAAATAATTAAAACCCCATGTTTGTGGATGGATTTGTACATGCATCTTCATAACACAAGACTATGTTCCACAGAACTACAGGCACTTCCGTTGTCATGTGTTTAGTAAAACTACCTCTCATGCAGTGACGTCAAATTGTTTAGTATACCTTTCACCACATGCCCAAATGTTAGATACAGTAAATGGCCCTGTCTTGAGGTGGATCTGTCTGACACACATGCTACATAATTACTGATTATTGTGTTGTTTTTTATACTTTAACTCTGCTGTATTTTCTTTATTCAGGGACCTCCCCCCTGGCAGAGTGTGAGTATCTGCTTGTGGTTTTAGTTTCCTTCTTGTTTTTTTTGGTCAATGCTGTATATGCCATTTAAAGTAAAAGTGTGTATGTGTGTGTGTGTGTGTGTGTGTGTGTGTTTATACAGTCAAAGAAGAAGAAAAAAAAGACTGTTGTCATATCTATACTTTCGTCAATAGTTTTCATAAATAGTTTAATTTAATATTATTCTTTAATAATAGTTTTAATAAATGCATATCAAAATTAGTGGGTGTTGCAATACCAAAGGAAGCCTAGCCTGTCTGAAAATAGAGAAGTATGCAGAATTGTCACTGTTTTCCACAGTTTCGTTATCACCTAATGAGAGCACACAGTTATTGATGTGTTTATGTATGTTGTTTAAAAAAAATCATATACACTACCGGTCAAAAGTTTTAGAACACCCCCAATTTCCAGTTTTTACTGAAATTTAAGCAGTTCAAGTCCAGTGAATAACCTGAAATGGTAAAAAGGTAAGTGGTAAACTGCCAGAGGTTAAAAAAAAAGTTTAGGTTACCAAAAACTGAAAAAGAATGTACATTTCAGAGTTATTAAAAAAGGCCCTTTTCAGGGAACAAGTAATGGGTTAACGTGGGTTAACAGTCACTCTGTGCAAGTTGCCGACTCTGGATCCAGCAAAAGAGCCCCAGACCATCACGCTTCCTCCTCCATGTTTGACAGTTGGTGTCACACACTGGGGACCCATCCTTTTGCCTACTTGACGGCCTACAAAATCCTTTCAAAATTTCAAATTTTAAATTTTGATTAATCGGTCCATAAGACCTTCTTCCAGTCTTCAGTAGTCCACTGGCGGTGCTTCATGGCCCAGGCAAGCCTCTCTTTCTTATTTTGCCATCTGAGCAATGGCTTTCTTACTGCCACTCGACATGTCAAACCTGCAGCTCGAAGTCTTCTCTTCACAGTTGAAACTGAGACTTCCTTACTTTTAACAGTGTTAAGCTGTGCTTGAATTATATATATAGTCTATGATATATGACATATCTGAAGTAAATACTTACATATTTGAAAAATATGCCTAAATTTGTCAACAAACAATTAAAAGCACAAAAAGCACAAAAAGAAACTTGGTATTATGCAGATTGTAAGTAATGTAATTAAATATATCATGTCAAGATCATCAAGCCGCGACCCTGACCAGGAATGGGCGGGTTATATAATGAATTAATATTTTTGTATATTCAGAATGGATGATTGCACAAAAAACTGAATTTTGGCTCATTTGATTTCATTGTGTAGAAAATTTGTAACAAACAAACATGCAAATTAAATTATTCAAATAAACTAATTTATAAAATGCCCCAAAAAAGAGAAGAAATTAAGGAAATTAAAAAATCTAAAGTAACCAAAACTCTTGAGACTTCTTTTATAGGTAAATCCGTACTAAAGTAGTAAATAAAGCTTAAACTCAAGAAAGCCTGTGGGCCCAATTGCATCTTAAAGGAAATTTATTTCAGATTTTCTCCTGTTTTTCTCCCAATTTGGTTGCCAATTAAACCCTCTATTTACTTCAAATACAAGCATTTTACTCACCTCTCCATGCGGTATTTGGGTGACCAGTGAAATTAGGATGATACTTTGATATTACTGTATTCTAAACAAAAGACTACCTGACTTCCTTATCAAACACAATGTTTTTTTAAACCCAGCCACCACCTCCCTCACCATCACAATGTTTTTAGTGAAAGAAAGAAAATTGTCTAAACCACTGCTCAGGCACCATCACATTTACACACCATAATAGTAAAGCATATGAAACAAATTGATGAATTTTATGTCTGGGTAAAGTATGCAATATGACTAGAAGTATTTCATATTTTTATGTTTCACTAACTACTGTTGTTGTAGAACTTCACAACCCCTCTCTCACACTATAGGACAAAGAGATAATATGTCATATATATGTACTGTTATAACTGGGCCCTGGCAGAATTTTTATTTTCCCAAAACAATTCAGATCATTTTAAAATTAGGTTCAAATATAACTGAAGTGAATTGAGTAGAAAACATTTGCAGTGTTGGAGACCACAGACAACTGAGGCATGCACTTTAGTTGAATGGATTGATGTGCTTCATTTACAATTTGAGTCTTTGTCTATACATGGCTTTGTTCTCTTAGGAATCGGCAATTCTTCATATTGACCAACAATACCAAGGTGATGGACGTGGAGGAGTCCTCCAATGGTTGTCTCTCTGTGGAGTTCAGACACCTGGTACCCTAACTTTATTCCTGTTTTAGATTTGAATCAATTTAAATTAAACAAATGTACATTTTTATTTAGATGCTTGAACCTGTTTTCTACAAATGATTTTGACAGCACACAGTGTGTCTCATAGTGATTATGTCATTTGTCTGTTTTCTCCAGCAGCTGAAAGAACGTAAATATATAAATGGAACGAAAGGAAATGAGGTGAGAATAACTGTGCAGCACAGCCCTGTTGTCCAACTGCGATGGGTGCAATGCATTAACCAGTTGACAACAGGATATTTGAAAGTACAGGAAAGTGCCAAAATAAAGGAAACAGTTGAGTACATGAAGGGTTTTGGTGGCTTTGTTATGGTGTGGGGTCCTGGCCTGGTTTAGGTTCTTAGAGGGCAATATAAATGCTAATAAATACAATGTCATTCTGAGTAATCACCTTCATACTATGGTGAAGCATTTGTATCCTGATGCAAGTGGTCTCCTCAAGGGTGACGATGGCCAATCCACAGGGCATGAGTGGTCACTGAATGGTTTGATGAGCATGACAACTATGTAAACCATATGCCATGGCCATCTCAGTCACCAGATCTCAACCCAATTGAATAGTTATGGGAGATTCTGGATTCTGGTGCCTGTATGTTGCCATAGAATTACAATGCACTAACCTTTTTATGGGCTAGACCCACAGGAACCATCTTTTTGATTTATATCAGTTTCTGACAGTAGAGGTCAGCATAACATAACATAATTCATGGAAAGGAAGTACATTCAAACTTATTTTCCCTCTCTTATTATTGTCTTTCTAGATTTTCTTGTTGATGTTGTACAAGTAGAGTATGTGTGTGATTTTTCTTTCTGTCCAGGGTCCTCTTACGGTGACGGAGGAGCTCCACTCACTCAGCTTTGAGGCCCAGTTCTGCATGCAGGGTCTGAACATTGACCTGGAGGTCAGTCACACAGAAGTCGCTAAATGCCTCAGTGTTACATCGTCTTGTGCACAGGATACATAATGCTCTGCTTCTCTTCCCCAGACCTGCTCCCTGCCCCTGGTGGTCATATCCAATGTCAGCCAGCTTCCAGGGGGTTGGGCTTCAGTCATGTGGTACAATCTACTTACTGATGAGCCAAAGGTAAAGTATCATCTTTTTTTTTTGTTTTCATTGAAATTACCAGTCTAATTTGAAGCATACCAAACTGTTGGCATACTAAATAAATTTGATGAGCGAATTACACATTTAAAAATGAATGGATGAAAATGTTGTGGTCAACCATAGAAAATTGCACAAGCTAGTGTCATGGCATTGCACAATTAAAAAGAAAGAAAAAAAGTATTTATTTTTTCTCTGTTACACTATTAACAGATTAACGGTCCCTTTTTCTTGTTTTCATATGTCTTAGTTTATTAAAGCTCTTTTCCCTCTCTCATCTTACCCTCCCCCATTTCACACCCCCGTTTTTTTTTCTCCCTTACTTTGCCAACATCCAGAACCTGGCCTTCTTCAGCAGCCCACTGCGAGCCAGCTGGAACCAGCTGTCTGAGGTTCTAAGCTGGCAGTTCTCTACCTTTGCCGGGTGTGGTCTCAACAGGGAGCAACTGAGCATGCTCAGAGACAAACTGCTGGGTGAGCATGGATACACAAACACACATGACGCGTACACACAAACACACAAAGACTTTGCATTACAGATGCATTTCAATTTACTAGAGTGCTATACATTACAAATGCAATGTCAAGGAGTAAATATTAAATACAGTATTTTCAGTGAGTGAAACATTATAAAGGTGAGTGCCAGGAACTGGCCATATGATGCTAAATCATTTTACAATGCTTTTTATTTACACCCATTGACTAAATGTGTCCTTAATTTCAGGTCAGCAGACCTCCCACAATGACTGCCAGGTTTCTTGGTCAAGGTTCTGCAAGGTAAGTGATAATATTATGGTGGTACTGAAATTGGAACTTCAAGACATTTAGTTATATTAGTATATAAGTAATATCTCAAAGTCTAAATGATAAAATGTCATATTTCCTTGAATAGCACACTAGTCTTTTGTCATCTGTGTGGTTTTCCCCTTGGCTTTTGCAGCCATAGGAGTCAGAGGAATCTAACCTAAATATCATAAATACCACAATGACCATGTATATTCAGCTCAGCTCTCCCTCAATCAATTTTCAGTTTTAGGACAAATCAGAAAATGCATCCAGCTACAGTAGGCCTCTCATTTTACACTGTATTAGATATGATAATGGAGAAACAAAATGGAAGTATTCTTATGGCTGTTCTGTAATGATATCTCTGCCTTGGCCACATATCCCTGTCCTGTCTTTTTTCCAGGAGAACATCCCCGGCAAGGCTTTCAGTTTCTGGATGTGGCTTGACTCCATCCTGGAGCTTATCAAGAAGCACTTGTTGCCTGTCTGGATCGAAGGGTGAGGCGTACACTACTTCAGTGTGCTTTTAAAGCATTCTTGATGCACAATGTTCACAGAATCCCATCACTAGATGCTTTGGAAAAGATGTCCGATTAGTTCGATTAATTTAACATGAAAAAGACAGAATACAGAATCTTGTCCTATACAATAAAACGATCATTGGTGAGATTTTTCCAGACTAGATCCACCCTTTTACCCATACCTCACTAAGCCCAAGGTTTTCTGTTAGTGGTGGTCCGAGGCTTTGATCGAAACCCTGTCAAGCTGAGGTCAATGCTGGGCTCTGCAGGTACATCATGGGGTTTGTGAGCAAGGAGACGGAGCGAGCCCTGCTGAAGCAAAAGGAGCCAGGGACATTTCTGCTCCGCTTCAGCGAGAGTCACCTGGGAGGGATCACCTTCACCTGGGTGGAGCAGGCGGAAAACGGTGAGCACCACCAGAATCGCTGTGATTCCTATCTCTGTTCCTGCACCAGCCCACACTCCTAATATTTACAACGAGCCCACAACAAACAACAATAATGTAAAGTGCTCTTGTAGCTGTATTCTATTTTCAACGAAGAGCTATTCTAGAGGGCTCCTGAGTGGTCAGGAAGTAAAGGCACTGACCATGATAGGACCCTATAGCTTACATGTTGCAGAATCAAGCATAGACTGTCATTCATTTGACTATGGTTGGGATTCTGCAGTGGTGGGACACAATTGGTTTAGTCCTGCCTGGGATATGGCGGATTTCATTTGGGAGGGTGTGTGCCAGGGTTCCTGGGGTCACAACCACATTAGTTCCTCCCAACGACACACCAGATGTCCACAGGCTAGCATTCATCATCAGTTACAGATATGCCTTGCTGCTAGGTCTCTTGTAGTGCTGTGTAGCCTGCAATAGTCACTGGAAATTGGCAAAAAGTTAGGAAAAGGGCAAAACTTTTCTAAATAAACTATCTTAGCCAAGCCTGGTGAATACATGACAAAATAAAAGATATACATTAAATAATGTATATTGTGGCATCCCAAGGGGCAGGACAAGGAAATGGCTGCCTGCCTCTTTAACTCTTGGGGGCCACTAAAGCCAAGAAGACTACAATTCCCCGCACCTTGCGGTTCACACCTGAAACAAATGAGCGAAAGAGTGTTGTTTGGATTGCTATTTGGATTGAACTTGGATTGTTTTGAGGACCCGGTTTTGTGTATCGACTTGGATTGTTGGAGGAACTGTATTGGATTTTGACCCTGGATTCCGGACTAAGACAAAGATAAGGATTGTGGACTGTATGTGTTTGTTTTTCGATTACCCCACCCCGTTTTTGTCAAGATTATTTTAATGAAATCCTTTTTTTTTGTAATACTGCCTCCTCCGGGTTATTCAACTGCCTCTGCCCTCCTGGAGTGTCACCCCACCCAAAGGGGCACTACAATATGGTGGAGAATGTGGGCAGAGGGCATCACCTGTTGGCAAGAAGAGGTAGTACAACAGAAAAATTGACGGATCCAAAAGTCTTCTCCTGGCTAAAGAAAGAGGGGAAGAAGCACCTGTCTCTGGAGAAAAGAGAGGTGATAGTCGCTTTCCTGAGCTTGCCAGAGCACACCCAAAGGTGGACAATGGAAGCATGCCCACTGTTCCTGAGGAAGAGCCTGTCTGCCTTGTCTAAAGTGATGTTTCACATGCGTCAGGAGGTGAGGAACAAGGAGCAGGCCCAACTGGCACAAAGCAGCACCCCGTGGTGTATATGCTGCATGGAATATGGTCACCAACCCAGTGAGTGTTCCCAGGGGGAAGAATGTGGCTGGAAGGACAAGAAGAAAAAGTCCTAAATAAAAATAGCCACTCCTACCCGGCTGTGCCCCCTAGGATAAAGGGCAAAAATAACCCAAGCAAGCCACAAACGCAGCAGAGAAGTGAATCCAAAATGGAGAAGTGTGCGGGTTTAGAAGCAGAGTTAGGAAAGGCAATAGCAATAATAACGAGCAAAGAGGAAGAGATACAAAAACTGGAGAAATGTTGTGTTGACCAGAAGGAAGACCTGGTGAAGAACCAGTGGCACGTGGCCATTATTGAAGACAGATGGTGAGTCCCTCCAGGTGGTTCAACAGCTGAAGAATGCCCAGACTGAGCTGGACAGGACGAAGGCTGAGTTGGAGACCTTGGAGTAGCGCCACCTGGTGGCTGTGGGGAAATTACTGGATGAGCACCACAGCTCCCTGAGGAAGATTGGGGACATGACTGTGGAGCTGGAGAATGAAAAAACGTCTCTTGGAAATGAGGTGAGATGTTTGAAGGCCCACAGACTGGAACTGGAAGAAGAGGTGAGGAACATAACAAAGATGTTGGGGGAAGAGCATCTGCAGTGTCTGAACATCCCAGGACCAGGCTAAAGAGGAATACGCCAGGATGTTTTTGGATGTTCTGACCATACATTTACATGTTACATTTTAGGCATTTAGTAGACGCTCTTATCCGGAGCGACTTACAAAATGTGCATTAATACATGGTAAGATGAATCATAGTCCATGCCAGAGATCAGTGTCGTGATATAGGTATAGACATAATCGTTGGCAGCTGCAAACCGTACCTGTAACACGAGGGAAAGTTTAGGTGTTTTTTTTTTTTTTGTGGACAGTCATCAACATAGATACATATTACAAAATGCTGTATTGAACATGAAAGCAGTGGTGATGACAATTAGTGGCAATGGAGTCTGAAGAGGTGGGTTTTGAGTCTCTTGCGGAAGATAGCCAGTCGGCGGTCCTGACCGAGTGCGGAAGATCGTTCCATGAGAAGAGGCGAGACCACAAGGAGTGGCTGCCGAGCGCCCGCAGGGAGGCCGAGGAGGCGGAGCGGAGGAGTCTGGCTGGGGTGTTGGGTGTGATGAGTGACTGGAGGTAGGAGGGAGCAGTTCCTCTAGCAGCTTGATAGGCCAGCACCAGTGATTTAAATTTGGTGCGTGCTGCAATAGGGAGCCAGTGAAGAGAGGTGAGTAGAGGGGTGACGTGTGTACTTGGGTTGGTTGAACACCAGACGTGCAGCATTATTCTGGACCAATTGCAGTGGCTTGATGGCACTGGCCGGCAGGCCTGCCAGCAAGGAATTGCAGTAGTCCAGCCGTGAGATCACCAGGGTCTGGACCAGGAGTTGTGTGGTCTCTTTGGTGAGGAACGGTCAGATCCTCCAGATGTTATGGAGGGAGAATCGGCAGGTCCGGATGATTGCTGCAATATGGCCCGAGAAGCTCAGCTGGTTGTCCAGGGTCACTCCAAGGCTCCTGGCAGACTGAGACAGAGACACTATGGAGCCTTCCACGGTGATTGAAGCATCAATCATCGGGGAGCCCTTTGCTGGGAGGAAGAGCAGCTCTGTCTTCCCCAGGTTCAGCTTCAGGTGGTGTGTGGACATTAAGGCAGAGATGTCTGCCAGACATGCAGAAATACAGGTACAGAAGGAGAGAAAGAGTTGGGTGTCATCAGATTAAGCTTGCTCAGAAGGAGTCAGAGATAAGGAGAGCATTAGAGGCCCATGTGCCTGAGGCAGAGCACCTCTGGAGCCGAGTGCAGCAGGAAAGTGAGGGAAGGCGGGAGCTGGAGGCACAGCTGAAAGAGGTGAGGACCCAACTAAGGGAACAAGCATGGCAGCTTGGAGAGTTGGAGGGAGTCCAAGAGGGGTTTTTGAATCTGCAGAACCTTTCTGTAAATCAAGAAGAAAAGATTCTGGCTTTGCAGGAACTTCACCAAACCACCTCTGCAGCCCTCCTGACCGAACAAAGGAAAAATGAAGAGCTCCCTATTCTGAGAGAGAAACTACATGGCATAAGTTAGAAGATGGACCAGAAAGACGCTCAGCACCAGGCCACGGAGAACTCTTTTTGCGAAACCCTAAAAACTCAAACTGAAACTTTGCTCTATCTACAGAATCAACTGGAAGAGACAATGACCAGACATTGGAGTCAGAGTGGGGTCGATGGTCCTCAGTCCCGCTCAACCTGCTGGACCTAAGAGGTGGACTAGGAGCAGTATGCGGACGACAAACTGTGGTTGGACCATAGTATTGAGCAGGGTCTCTTGACTATGGCTGAGGATGTCTGGTTGAACGCCCGACCATCTCTTGATGTGGTGAGTTCATCTCCATCACTAAAGTTGATAAGACCGAGAAGAAGAATGGAGATTAGATGTTCTCCCCTGAAGAGAGACAGGAGGCAGAACAGGCTAACGTTTAGATGGAATGACCGTGGGAAGAAGAGATGCTAATATGAAAAAGAAATACAAGGAGAAAGCTAACAGTGTTTTGAAGAATCTGTTTTCCCTGGTTACTGAGTCTGACCATCTGGAAGAGGAGTTGAAGGGGCCTAGCAGAGGACCACGAAGTGAGAGGCTGCACAGGGTTCACTGGCGGAGCCATGGAGGGTCGGTGAGACCCAGAGCAAGAGTGGTGATGGTTCTGTCCTTGGAGCCCAGAGCCAGTATCCGTAGCTGGTCGGTTGGTGGCAGACGAGGTGAGCAACTTACAGCATGCCCTAACATCTGTCAGATGCTGTTTCAGGAGGTGAATGGAGACGATGTAATCCGGACGTTTGATCCAGGGGGAACACTTCCTATGTGGACCTGGAGATGGTGCCTCTCCTGGTCGCCTCTGAAGATGTGCCGCTCAGCCCTCCCTAGGTCAGAGCTGAGGAGGAGGGTGTGTGGCATCCCAAGGGGCAGGACAAGGAAATGGCTGCCTGCCTCAACTCTTGGGAGCCACTAAAGCCAAGAAGACTACAATTCCCAGCAGCCTGCAGTCCCACACCTGAAACCTGCTTGTTTGAGAAACTGAAGTGGATTTCGACATTGGATTACGGACTAAGACAAAGATAAGGATTATGGACTATATGTGTTTGGTTTCCCTGATTCCCCATCATTTTTTATGTTTTGTAAGGAATTTAAAGGACTGTTTTGTGTCACATGGGGGAGGAGTAGGTTGGAGTTTTGGGGGAGTGGTGAGCGAGAGTGTTGTTTGAATTTGTTTTTTGGATTGGATTGTTGGAGGAACTGTATTGGATTTTGACCCTGGATTATGGACTAAGACAAATAAGGATTGTGGACTGTATGTGTTTGTTTTTCGATTACCCCACCCTTTTATGTGTTTTTGTCAAGATTAATTTAATAAAATCCTTGTTTTGTTATTCAACTGTCTACGCCCTCTGGAAAGGTCCTGGAGTGTCACCACAGCCCAAGGGGCACTACAGTATATATATATATATATATACGTATATATGTGCAGTAGGTTTAAATAGTATTCACCCCCTTGGGACTTTCCACATTTTATTTTCTTACTATATGGAATAAAAATTGATTTAATTTGGATTTCTTGCTACTGATCAAAATAAAATACTAAATGTCTAAGTGCAAAAATACCTTAAAGATTTTTCTAAATTATTTACCAATGAAAAACAGACAATAATTGATTCCATAAGTATTCATACTTTTTGCTAAGACGTACCTAAATAAACTGGTGCAATAAATTGTCTTCAGAAGTCACATAATTATTTGAGTGGAGTCCATCTGTGTACAATTAAGTTGTTTCAAATCATTTCAAATTAAATACACCTGTCTGTGAAAGGTCCCACAGTTGGTTGCATTCCCAAACAAGAGCTTCATCATGAAGACCAAAGAACATTCAAAGCAAATCTGAGAAGAAGTTCCTCAAAAGCACCAATCAGGGGAAGGATATAAAGAAATGTCTAAGACTTTCAATATCCCCAGGTCACCAAGAGACCTATGGCAACTCTGACGGAGTTAGTCTTCCATGGCAGAGATGGAAAAAACTGTCCATGGGAAAACAATAGTCTGGCGCTTCACAAATGTACACTTTATGGAAGGGTGGCAAAAAGAAAATCATTGTTGAAGAAACGTCACATGACATTTTGTGAGTTCGCCAGAAGATTGAACTTTTTGGCCTCAATGTTAGGCGCTAAGTTTGGCGCAAGCCTAACACTGTGCATCATCCCAAGAACGCTATCCCTACTATGGTAGCAGGGGCCTAATGCTATTGGGATGCTTCTCTGCTTCAGGGACGGGAAAACTTGTCAAAATAGAGAGCACAATGGATGGAGCAAAATATAAACAAATCTTGGAGGTAAACCTGCTGCAGTCTGCAAGAGACTTTGCATACAGCAAAAGTCACATTGGACAGACCTTAGACCTAAAAAGCCCAGACCTCAATCCCATTGAGAATCTGTGGAAATATCTGAAAATTGCTGTTCACCAACGGTCCCCATCCAACCTGATGGAGGTCGAGCAATTTTGAAAATTAGAATGGGCAAACATTGCAGTGTGCAGATGTGCAAAGCTGGTAGAGACTTATCCAAATAGACTCACAGCTGTAATTGCAGCTAAAACTGCTTCTGTCAGTTGTTATTTTTTATTTGACCTTATAGAATATTTTGTATTGATCAGTGGAAAGAAATCCCAATTAAGTCACATATAAATGACATTATACCTGCTGTATATATACATAATAATCTTAATAGATCCAGGTTGCAGAAAGAAATGCTTAACTGGCTCAACAAGCTAAACGGGTATTGCTGATAAAGCTGAGGAACAACATGATCACTTCACCAAGTGTGCAATCCTTGTCTAGTGACATAACATGGTCAGCATGCTAATACTTTCATAATCTTTCTTGCCAACACTGAAACTGGAAAAACATCCACCATTGTAGATAAACTTAAATGTAAGTTGCCAATTGTTATGAGCCTCTCCTTAAACCCCAAGATGTGTGCAATAAAGATCTTAATTTCAAAAAGGGTGAAGAACGATGTGTGTGTAGCTGGTATGTACAAAATAAGCCAAAACAAGAGCCCAGACAGCTTCCACAATCCAAAGACAGGGGATAAGGCGGACTCAGGGCTCAGGTGTAGGAAGCCATTCTTTTTTTATGCTTTTTTCCTTTTTCTCCCAATATGGAATACCCAATCGTATTCTAAGGCATTCTCACTGCAACCTCCACTGACAATTCGGGAGAGCGTAGAAAAGCACTCTCCTCCAAAACAGGTTATGTCGGCCCCCTTTATTTTCACACTGCAGTCTACAAGTTAAGCTTGCATAGACATGAGTCGGAGGAAGACACTTTGTACGCAGCTTTATACCGGCCAACTGGTCGCTGGTGTGCGACGAGACACGGACAATCTGGCCGACTGAACTCCTCCCTCCTTGGGCGATGCTACTGCCAGTTATGCACTAGAACAGGATGAGCCACCCAGCAGCCTCAGAAGCTGTTCTTAGGCCCACGCCAGCCCTGAGTCATCACATGCAACATGTGCCCAAAATAAAATAAAGAGAGTGTGTGAGAGACATACTAGACCTCTAATCCACAGCAATCATATCAGGTTGTACCTGTACATTGACAGCATCATGATTTATCCCATTGTCTAGTTCTATAATGCTGAATGAGTGTTTCTGCAGGGGATGCAAAGTTCAACTCGGTGGAGCCTTACACCAAAAGTCGCCTCAGCGCGCTACCTTTTGCTGATATTATCCGGGACTACAAGGTGATTGCTGATGGGAACGTGCCAGAGAACCCACTGAAGTTTCTCTATCCAGACATTCCTAAAGATGAAGCATTTGGGAAACATTACAATAGCCTGCAGAGCAAAGGTAAAGCACCTAGTTTTACATGTTCAGAATGACAGATACTCAATGCTTTATTTGAGCAGTCAAAAAAATTATTGGCCATTGCCATTGAGCCAAAATACAGCATAATAAATGCTTATGTCTTAAATAGAGTTAATATCTAAAATTATACATTTGTTCTCTCATCCCTGCAGCCTTTCCCTATATACCCTCTGTCTTGATTCCAATCTCCATGTTGTGAGTATTGCTGTTTTGTTCATGTTTGTTTGAGTTCTGTATATGTTTTGCTGGGAGAAGCTGGTCTCTTGCATGTTTTATGATGACCTTGTCATTCCAGTCCCATTGCTACACCGAACCCCTCCTCATCCCCTGAACCACCAATGACCCCAGGGATGTTTGACATGCTCAACCAACACCTCAGTCCCTTCGAGATCGAGACCGCTGTGAGTCCTGTTTGTGAGAAATGTGTCGAATTTTAAAAATTCTAATTAATTTTTAGTGTGATGTGAGCTCTATATGCGTGGAGCAATTGCAAGTACAGTACTTCTGAAAAGTTTGAGAGAATTTTCGATTCATACAGATGTTTTTAATAGTTGATTTTTTTTGCATTACAGATGAGTTCGCCATACTCTGAATAACAAGAAGAGTTACTCTCCACACATGATAATCATCATTAGCCATAAGAATACATCTGATCTAAAACATTGTATTTTTAGTGTAAAGTAATATTGTTGCTAAACTCCTTTTAAATAATACGCCCTAGTAACAATGTTTGCCATACCCTTCCTGACCATATTCAGTGGTGAATCATATTTGATATTGTTGAACATTATGTTGTCATTTTTATGGGTTTGCATGTGATCCTATTTGTTTGCTGGTGAGGGTAAATAGGTCAGTTATTTTATGTGCCAGGTTATTAGAACTAACAATCTCTTCTCTTCATCTGTCATGTCACCTTGGTCAATAAGATTTTAAAACAAAAATCATTAGGAATGTTGCCTCATTTGAACAGAACCACTAGGAATGATGCCATTGATAGTTGAACAATAATACAATGCAGTCATTGATTTTTATTTCTCCTGTTTTTCAACATGCAAACATTCAACCACATTACTTTAATAAAATATGTACAGAATATATGCATATAAAATGCATATTCTGGAAAGTGTATATGATTTGCATTGTATTGTATTGACTCTGTGGTGTCATCTTCCATGTTTATTCCAGCAGGAAGAAGAATTAGTTAATAGTTTTAACAGTAAATGCTTGACTGCCCTTGATTCTGTGGCCCCATTTAAAATATGAAACAAAGGGTACCTCTAGAATTCTATTTTGCAAAATTGACTGTTTTCCTCTAGCCGTAACCTTGGATCCAGTAGTGAGAAATGTGAAGTTTTTATTGTTTTTCTTAAGTAAGATTGATAATATTATAACTCAGATTTCTCCACCTTCCCATGACATGATTGTTATTTGCCAGAATAGTGCCATCCTACAGTATTTTTTATCCTATGTCTGCTGTTGATGTTTTAGATATTGTATCTCATATGAAACCCTCTACCTAGCTCTCTTGATATCATTTCTACAATGCTCTTAAATGAAGCTTTGGATACTGCCCTAGCATCGTTACCATCATAAACAGTTCTCTGACTACTGGCACTGTTCCTCCCTATTTTAAATGTGCAATTGTTCAGCCACTTCTGAAGAAATCCAGCTTAGACCTTTCTGTACTACAGATCAATCTCAAAGCTTCCTTTTTTATCCAAAGAAAAAGTTGTCTCAAAGCAATTAATAGCTTTCATGGGTAGAGACCACCTTTCAGTCTGGTTTCTGCTCGCTCCATAGCAGTGCATTACTGAAAGTAACTTAGCTTCCTCCTCGGTACAAATTACATGTGTCGTGCCACAGGGATCAATCTTAGGGCTGATCCTCTTCTTTATCTGTATTATATATGTATTCAGTGGTAGTGCAGTCTGAAGAGGTGGGTTTTCAGCCGGGGGGTCAGGACAGAGAAGAGGTGAGACCACGAGGAGTGGCTGCCGGGCACCCAAAGGGATGGGACAGCCAAATGGCCAGAGGAGGCAGAGCGGAGGGGTCTAACTGGGGTGTAAGGTATGATGTGTGTCTGGAGGTAGGAGGGAGCCATACTCCTTGCAGCCTGGTATGCCAGCACTAGTGATTTGAATTTTATTCGGGCTGCTATAGGGAGCCAGTGAAGTGTGGTGAGTAGTGGAGTGACATTCGTGAATTTGGGTTGGTTGAAAACCAGGCGTGCATCAGCATTATGGACTAGTTGCAGTGGCTTGATAGCATAGGCTGGTAAGCCGGTCAGCAGTGATTTAAAGTAGTCCAAACGTGAGATAACCAAAGCCTGGGTCAGAAGCTGTGTGGCCTCTTGGGTGAGGAATGGGCAAATTCTCCTGATGTTGTGAAAGGAAAATCAGCAGGTCCAGGTGATCGCTGCATGTGCCCTGAGAAGCATGAGAATCCAGTCATTCCAAAATTCTTGGTAGACCGGGATTGGTCACATTGTCCCCTTTGGTCACATTATTTGTCTGCATAATATTGATTTATGTTGTTATGCCGATGACACCCAGTTGTACCTGTGCATTAATCCAAATGATTTATGCAAATTGGTGACCCTTAAGAACTGCCTGGATAACATTAAGTTAAAAGCTTTCTCCAACTGAAAATAGACAAATTGGAAGTTTTAATTTTTGGTCCTGAGCATACTACAGAAAAGATTAAAGTTAGTCTTGGGTCCCTAAATTCTAAGTGATACAAAGCTAAATCTTGAACAACACAAAGGTTATTCATGCTTTTATTTCTTCAAGCCTGGATTCATGTAATTCGCTGTATTCTTACCTAAACCAGAATACACTGTCTCGCCTACAGTTAGTTCAGAATTCTACTGCAAAACTTCTCACCAGAACAAATGAGAAAAGTCACATTACCCCATCCTAGCCTCCCTGCATTGGCTTCCCATTAGTTTCAGAATTGATTATAAGATTTTATTGATTGCTTTTAAGGCAAGACTTGGACTGGCTCCTTCTTATATTTCTGACCTTCCTATCCCTTTCACTCCTAAATGCTATATTAGATCCTCTGACAAAAAATTCCAGATGGTTCCAAACTCCAGATTAAAAACTAATGGGGTCAAGCCTTTTCAATATGGTACCTACGCTTTGGAACAGTTTCCCAATTCATCAAATCAGCTAGTATAGGTCAGTGTCTTTTTTTTAATGCTTTTTAAAAACCCACTTTTTTAGGCTTGCTAAAAAAACATTTAGCTTGATTTTGGAGTATTTTAACTATTGTATTGCTACATCTTAATATGTTTTTGAGTATTTTCCTATTTGATTATTTCAATGTGTTTTTTCCATTCCATCTAACCTTTATTGTTTTTACTGTTCTTTTTTACTTATTCCTTGATCTCTTTTCATGTTTTGTTTTATATGATCTTATGCCCGATTTCATGTAAAACACTTTGTACTGTACTGTTTGAAGGTGCCATACAAATAAAGTTAATTATTATTATATTATTATTAGTATATTGTGCAGACAGGCAAACACAGTGAATAAAAAATAGGTACAGTAAAGCAACCTTTCCATTTTTAACTGGAACCTTGAACGTCCATGTAAGCAAGCAGTTTTTGGACAGTAGACGAGTACTATGTGTAGATTGCTGTGCTTTTGTGTTATTGCAGTCTCTAAGCTATTCATATTCATTATTGTGCCATGCTTGTCTTTTTAGCTCGCAATGCTGTTTGCACACACACACACACACGCACACACGCACACGTGTCCCCGGGGGTTGGGCGACACTCACAGACCTTGCAGAGGGCGTAGACAAGTTCAAAAACACGGAGGAGGCAGTATTCAGAAACCAAAATGATAATTTAATAAACAAACTCTTGACAACACAAAACAAAGGGTGGGGTCTTCAGGGGAATACAAACACACAAAGTCCGCAATCCTTATCTCATTGTCAATGTCCGTAATCCTATTCAAAATCCAAATCAGTTCCGCAATCCAGTCCGTAGTCGAAATCCAAAGGGGGGTCCTCACACAGTCCAATTTCATACACAACAATCCAAAAACTCTCTCTCCTCAAATCCTGGCTGGTCAAACGACTTCACAGGTACTCTACACATTCCCCACACTCAGCAATACATTCACCCCACACGTTCCTACTCCTCTCCCAGTGTAATGGGAATCAGCCCTTTAAATAGGCCTTGAAATGGCCTTCAGCTGGTCGTTAGTCCCATTGCCTTGACTTGGCTCAGGTGTGACTATGGCCTGCTGGGAAATATAGTGTTCCCTGGCTCCCATGTGTTGTAGGCCAGGCAGCCATTTCCTTGTGCAGCCCCTTGGGCTGCCACAACACACACACACACACACACACACACACACATAAACAGAGACACACAAAATGTACTTATCCTTATACTTTGATTCTCCATTAAATGTTTTCTAAATATTCAATTAATAAGGTTTTTCCCTCTACCTCTTTTTTGGTTGCTCACTTGAAGTGAAGAATTGGGCAAATGGTTTTCTTTTTCTTGGCCATGTTTCAGAGGACAATGTGCAAATATTATTGATCATACGTAGTTCAATTAATTATTTAATTGAACTAAATATAATCAGAGCCAATTTGGTGCCCTAGGGGATTTTAGCTGGTTCCCCTTGCATCGCAGCCAATTCCACCACCAATCATTGTGTTCATACACTCACACAGAAACTACTGCATAGCTTTGTCTTTGAGACTTTATTTTCATTTTAGAAACAAAAAAATCACAGAATTACAAAAATATTAAAGAAACCAGTGCTAAATGCACTGAATATAACAAGAATTATAAATATAATATAAATAAGGGTATTGCAGAAAATACAAACCAAATTGAAAATATATTTTAAAAATATTTAAGCACACTTAAAAGAAAATGTTTATTTCTCAAAATGATGTTGTCGGTTATTCCCCAAACACCTGACTAGTCTTTCCCACTTTCCCTATGTAAATTTAAGTAGGAAGTAACTGATGTTAACTCTAGTTATTTATTAAATTAGCCAACGTTGCTATCGTCCAAAGTAAGTTAGCTAACAATAGAGAGGACAGCTCGGCTCTGCTCCAACGGTAACTACTATGCAATAAACTGTTTATTTCATCACATTATCTCTGTCTTTTTCCAGTTTTTCGACCTCTTCTCTTCTTTTTCTTTTCTGGGCACCATAGGGCCTTGGTCTTTTTGACATGATATTAAATGTGATAGTGTATTAGTGATATGAAATGCTCTTAGTGATATTAAATGTTCATTCACTTTGTGACTGTCAGTGTCAGTAGTTAAGATAACTTGCCCATCCCCCCAGAAGTGGCATTTCCAGGATCTTACACATGGGGTGGCAGAGAGTGGGCAAGGTCACATTAAGGGGTGGCACATGCTGAATGGACCAATTATTTCTTAATATTCAATACTACTTATTACTACTCGTGTGACTTTCTTCATAACGCTGCTCAGAGGTTTATTTACAGTATTGTATGCAAGGTACTCCGGAACAGAGCATCCATGATGTCTCCAGCCTACAGCCTATTGACCAAAATAGTCTATAGCCTAAAACACAGGAGGCTCTCTGATTTTGCATGTACACAAAATCCACTGTCTTTAAATGTGGCTTTCTTCCAATTAGTGTACCCACATGTGGAAGTGAACCTGCTCTTACAGGCGTTTGAAAGAGCAAAGTGTCTGCAAGGAAAGCAGTATGCTGCATCTTTGGACCGTGAATACTCTAGCCATGGGCGGACCTTATACCACTGTGGAAACTTCTCTTTGCACCCCCCTGAAAGGTTTTTGGGAATGCCTGTAAGTGTGGCTGCATCAGTGCCTCATTTCTGAATTTGGATATATCTAAAAAAAAAATGTTTTCATTAAAACTGAAAAAGGTGAAACTTAACACTAACATAGTATATAGCCTATACTCTACTCCGTACCTATTTAGTACTGTATCAAGACTGCAACAACTAGCCTAACACTAACCATCCTAACCCAAACCTGATATTTTCCTCTTACCATGGCTCCTGACCTGGTTGCACCATTAGTGTAGGCTGCTACTGGTAAAGAAACTGCTCTTAGACTGGAAGTAAAATTACCCACTGTAGCAGATAGTCCATAGCTAGATTATCTAGATTTAAATCCGCTATAGCAGGTAGTTTTACATTTATCTTTTTCATAGTGCTGAAAATGCCCTCCTGCTCACTATCCTCTTGCTCTCTTTCCAGCTCCATCTCGGTCTCTTGCTCTCCTTCTAGCTGTTCAATCTCACTCTCTTGCTCTCTCTTTTGCTCTGTCTCTGCATCCTTTTCTTACTCTCCACCTTCCTGCCCATTGTTTGGCCTTTTTTTGCATAAAAAAGCTGAGTATATCGCCCTGCTTCCTCTTCATGTTCTCCCTAGTCTCTTACACCTATACAATATGTAAAAGGAAATAAATATATCTAGTCCTAAAGGCCTCTACATGCTTCTGCGTAACTTGTGCGACATCTTCGCGGTTCGCATAATGCAACAATGTCGCAAGCACTCTGCAATTTATACTTCTGTGCAACCTATGCGACATGGTGTCCTTACACTTCTGTACACTAGTAGGCATCAATGTATTGAACAAGGTCGGTAAAGTTTTCATGAAAGCAGGGAAACTCCTGTACCTTCGAACTTCTTCAGTGAATCTTTCCTAAAACTGGTAAATTTTTTACCGTGTCGAACAAACGATGCTAGCTATCTATATCGTTAGCTACTGTTAGCAAGCTTTATTTAGCCGTGATACCAGGTTGCTAGCTAGCTAGCTAGATAGATATAGATCGTTTTGCTTAGCTAACGTTAACATAGATATATACAGGTATGGTATGCAGCTGCCAACAATGATGTCTATCGCTGTATTACTGCACTGATCTCTTGTGCGCACTATGATTGTTCTTACCATGCACATCTGGTAAGTCGCTCCGGCTTAAGAATGTCTGCTAAATGCTTAAAATGTAAAATGTAAAAAAAGTATGTGACTATGACAGCTCCGCCTCCATTCGCTAACCAACCAATCAATGATGCGCAACATCTACGCCAGTGATCCTCACTATTTTTTTCAGGAGAGCCACACTGGCAGGAGAGCCAATTTTACGGCAAAACACCAAAAGCCACCACAACCAGGCATGTATGCCTACTAATTGTCACCTCACAGCATACAATATATAATGCAGCCAATACAATCCTGGGGCCTCATGCATAAACGTTGCGTAGAAAAAGTTTTAATTTCTATCGTACGAACGAAATTTAGAATGTCTCTACGCACAGAAAAATCCGGATTTATCAAACATGCGCACACAGGTCGTACGCACACTCCGTGTTGATAAATACCAATTGTTCTACTCTCTTTGCTCGTGCACGATTCTAAGTATTTGCATACAGAACCGCCCCCAATTAACCATATATGTAAGAAAACATCCCTTTAAAGGCCGCATGAAAACATGCCCGTTATCTGACTGGAATAATGGCGAAGAGAGTTAAAAAAAGAAACTTAACTGAAAGCGAGATCGATGTTCTCGTCACGGAGGTAGGATCTAAACAAGATATATTGTTTGGTTCACTCAGTGTAGGGATAACAAATAAAATAAAAACTGCTGCATGGGAGCAAGTGACGGATTCTGTTAATTCGGTATCTTCTGAACAGAGATCTGTATCAGAAGTGAAGAAAAAATGCGTTATTGCCAAAGCGCTCACAAACTTAATTTCGTCGATCTCCGACGCACCACAAGCACCGCTAATTTTTGGTCTGCTCTGTGCAGAGGATAGCTGCATTTTCCAATAAAATAGCCTGCAACATAGTAAATATCATAACAAATATGTTGGCACGCACATGCCTAATTTTTCCGAGGCCGTCCAGTTACAGAATCCTGCATGGCTACACTTATCAGTGGATGACTAGCGTTGGCGATGTTTGCAATTGGCGTTGAACCTGCTGTGACCAGTAAAAGAGGATAAACCTGCTCCATTCACCATTCCAGATGTTTTGTGATATTTATTGTCTTTTCAACCTAACTGTGAGCCGCAGTGCATTCCCTCAATTGCCTACGCGTTTTTGGGCGCATAACGGTTTAATTAGGCTATGTTATCGTAAAAAAAACATTGGCTTTGTTTAGGCATGTCTTTAAAACGTTCTAACACCAAAGGTTTGTAGGCCTAATTGAAGTTTTTATTTTATATATAACAAAGGTATTACACAAGGATATTAAACAAAGGTATTACTGTTGTAACTGTTCACATTATTGACCAATATCAAGGCAATTAAATGTGACTGTCTGGTAGACCGTTGTGGTGCCTCTAGGGGGTGCTAGAATCCTGGCGGCCGCAGTGTTAATGTGAATAGCGAGTATTTTTATGAATTACATGTATTGGCTGCGAGCCACAAATTAAAGCTTGGCGAGCAGCATGAGGCTCGCGAGCCGCGCAATGAGTAACCCCGATCTACGCGAAATGTTGCGCTGCGGTCGCGAGTTAGATTTTTGTGCTAGGTACGCAACATCCCCTGCATACCTTCTGCGTAGGTCACAGGTTGCGTTGATGTTGCATAGCCCTGGTTGTGTTGCTGTCGCGTTGCTGTCACTCGAGCATGTAGAGGCCTTAAGTCATAAACACATAGGGGTCCATGATCAATGTAACATCATTTAAAAAATAAAGAAATGCCAACAATATTACTCAAATTGCCAACTGGAATGATATCTGGAATTTTGCTTTGAAAGAGACAAATGCTTCACATTTTCTGACTGTTTCATGGAATAAATCAATTTGACATTGAAATTCATTGTAGACTGCTCTTCTTCTTTCTTTTTTTTTTTACAAATGCACTGATACATTCATGTTCATGAACGTTAACTGCATAATCTAATGCAAATTGATTAACGTTAGCCTTTGGCTGTCCAATCGGTCTCAGTAGAAAATGCAATATAACGTCGTTAACGTTATATTATGGGCAACAAAACGGATTGCGAAAAGAGGTTAATTGATACGGGCTCTATGATTTTCCCAAGCCCAAACAATCCCATTGTGCAACGTTCCGTGAGCTTATTATTCATACCCAGGGGCGGCAAAATGAACATCTATAAACATCCGTGGAGTCCATTCTCCTCTATGGGTGTGAGTCTTGGGCCCTCACCAGCAAGATTACTAAGTCCATCGATGGTACCTACACACGGATGTTGCGTGCTGTCCAGAATGTTTCCTGGCAGGACCACCTTCCAAACTCCGCCCTGTATGGTGCCCTCCCCTCCATCTCAAGTGTCATCAGACAGCGTCGTCTTCGGCTAGCCGGACATATCCTTCAGCACAATGAACCGTGGCTCTCTGTGGCTCAGTTGGTAGAGCACAGCGTTGGCAACGCTTAGGTTGTGGGTTCAATCCCCACTGGGGCCACATATACTGAAAATGTATGCATTCACTACTGTAAGTCGCTTTGGATAAAAGCGTCTGCTAAATGGCGTATATTATTATTATTATTATTAACCAGCCAGTCGTGTCCTCCTTTGGACGCCAGACTCTCCCCGTCGTAGAGGTCGACCTAACGTCACCCTTAAATCGTCCATCGAACTGGAGACAGGACTGTGCGGATTGTCTCTTCGCAACGCAATGCTTGACAGGGAATGCTGGATGAAGCTCATCAAGTCATCACAGATGTGAATTAATTAATTAATTAATGAAGTGGTGGCACCGGGGGGCTTGCTGGGGCTGTAGCCCCGTCAGGAATTTGCATAGCACCGGCGCAGCCCCCCCAAGCATTTCCTTACAATTTTAAATTTTCATTAAACACTTTCAATCAAAATAACTACCAGCCGACAATTATCTTATAACTCCGTAGCAGAGGCCCTGTGTGTGTGTGTGTGCTAAACTTAATTGAACTTTTACACGTTATTGGCAAGTTCGACAAAACTGTTGCGCCAAAAATATCAGACAATCCCAGAAATGCGAAGTATACTCACCATGATATACAGAACGAGTTAATTGAAATTATGGCAATTATGGTTAGGGAGTGAAATAGAGGAGCTGGACTGTTTGCATTGATAGTCGACGAAAGTAAGGACGTCAGCAAAAAACAACAGGTGTCTGTGGTGGCACGCTATTTGCACTGGAAGAATTCCTACATTTCACTCCAGCTGATGGATTAGACCAAGGCCGAAACGACCATATATATTGGGGGGGACACATCCCCCCCAATATTCAGATATGCTCAAAATGTCCCCCCCAATATATAGCCTAGCTGATATAAAAAATATAAATAAATTGATTTGGTCCCCCCCAATGTTGACTCCATGGTTACGGCCTTGGATTAGACGCTGATTCGCTTTTAAAAACAATCAAACTGACACTTAATAAATGCAACATTGACCACAGTACGTGGGTTGCTCAATGCTATGACGGCGCAGCCGTTATGTCAGGCCGTTATGCCAGGCTGTCATAACGGTGTAGCAGATACATTCAGAAAAGATGTCCCACAGGCACTGTATATCCATTACCACGCTCATCGTCCAAATCTTGTTTTGGTGGACTGCGTTAAAAACATACAACCGGCGGCAGAGTTCTTTGAATTAGTGCAGGTGCTGTACAAATTTTTTCGGGCTCCGTCCGTCATGATCTTTTCCTAAAAAACAAAAAAGAAATCGAGCCAACACAAGCTCCCGTTGATTTTGCAGTGGTTATCTGTCATGTTGTGGCAATGTTTTCCTGGCTATTGGTATTGAGGGTCTGGGTCATTGTATTAATTTTTGAGTGCGTGAGATGGCAGTAGGCCTACATAAGCTAAATCAATGCATAGCATGCTTGTTGTAGTAGCCGTGCTGTAATATCTGACTAGATGGTTTAAACATTATGCGTAATAATGTAGCCTTCATAGTCGTGGTCTGCACGCCCGTGACCTGCACCTCACAACCATAAAGCACCCGCTTAGCACCCCCAACCAAAATGTTCTGGCGCCGCCCCTGTTCATACCTCAGTGACTGCAACGTAGTTGCTAGCTAGAATAACGTTATATTTTCACAAAGTTATATTCACAAACATTGTTAATGAGTAACGAGGTTTTGCATAGTGTGTTTTTTATATGGATGCAGTAAGTCACCATATTACCCTAAAATCAGCAAAGTAACATAATTAAATTATTGCAGTTGACGAAGTAGTAATTCCTTATTTAGTGTGTTTTTATTCTCTGTACACTTAAAATGTGTATTAAATTAAAGTTCCATGTGTTCATTTAGGTGAAATAAATTCACAAATCCCAGTATTAACCTGTTAGTACGACTTAGATGAGGGACTCTTTGATTGCCATTTGCTCCACACTGAAGCTGAATCTTGGGCTATTAGAATTCTCAAGGATTAACTTCCCCGCCTAAATTGTGGAAAAGGGACTGGGTTTAAGTTTCGATTCACTATTTGGTCCAAATGCAGTCGCCTACAGAACTGTTTCGATTTCCCGGAAACCTCGTGGTTACAGATGAGCTGTTCTTTCAGGTGGTAAATACTCCTACCGACGTCTAGCCTCACGTACCCCACTTGTGTGAATTACCTAGAGACAAAATGCGGAACATGATATTCTGTTATGAACTCACAAAATGAAAAACACATTAATTTAGCTTAATATCTTCTTTACATACATACGCATTTTACAACAAATGTTTCTCAGAAAGGACAAACACATTTGATACCACATTTATGTTCACAGCATAGCGTTTAAATACTTCCAATTTGTCTATTTTATGTGAGTTCAATGTTATTGTTTTAAAGCACTTGAATGTAAAACACTACAATAACTAATATGTATTTATTGTTTAAATGGTTTTGCTGGGGTACTTTTATATTTCACAATCCTAAATATTTAATCTCTATTATAACCAACACATTTCCAGTATGGACCCTCTCTTCATGTGCTTATTAGATTTGGCTCCTCGATATGCACGTATTTAATAAATGGTACATCAATCAGAATCCATCCATTTAGGTTTCAATTCACCGACAATTTAATTATCAGTGAGTTTCAGTTTCTAAGGTACTGGCATTGACAGGGGAGGGGACTGAATTGTCAGAACAGCAGCGCACAAGACAGCCCTCCACGTGTATTGGTTTTCCAGTACAGCGGAAGTAGCGCTGATACAATACTCGACTCTGATTGGAAAACTCAAGTGTCAATCTTAACTAGCCGCTGGGGTGGAAACAAGAAATGTGTACTGTTCTTACGCCATATGCAAGCTATATTGCAGATAGACCGAGTAGTTGCCAGGACAAATCAAGACCATATTCGGAGATTGAAGTCACTTCAACTTGCCTGAAACCAGCTTTATAGTTCTTAGATTTGTTCTCGTTTTTAACGGTAAGTGAATTCGTTCATAATTACATTGTAATTACATTGGTGCCGTTTGATTTCTACAGGAAGTCCTGCGTTGGACAATGTCGCATTACAGTTTCAAGATACATATGCTTTATATATTGTTTTGTTAACCCGCTGTTGCTTACACTAATGAACATAATGTATGTAACATGCAACAGTTCCTAAAATATGCATTCAAGTAAATATGACAGTTAGCTGTGATACCTTTAGGAACGATTGGACGCAAAATAATACTTTTCATTATCAGCGTAGTGGCATGCGGAGCAAGTTGATGTTTACAGTTTGAGCAGATAAGTGGTACTGTACGTGATCGATGTTATTCAAATTCTATGGGATCAAATGAATACTAGATCTATATCTATGAGTCCATAAAGAAGCTGGCTGTGTCTTGTGTATTTTTCAGTATTTGTTTGCTTGGTATGAGTTTGCTTATAGACGGGGAACACAAAGAAATAGAGTTGGGAAATGTAGGGAAAATAATATATAGTTTAATAAATCATTCGTTAAATGGAACTGGTGTGAGGTACGGGATAAGGACCCAGACGCAGACCAGGATTAGGCAGAAAGGAACGTTTAATTCAGGCAAGGATCAAAACCAGTAGACAGAGTAGCGAAGACACAAAATCGAAATCCAAGAGAGTAGTCAAAAAACAATCCAAAAAGTCAAAAACCAAGAAATCAGAAAAGGCAAGCAAAACAGAATCGGCAGGCAAACTCGAAGTGAAATGGAAGGGGTGTCTCGGGAAAATACAACAGACTGATAATCAGCACAGGGAATGAGGATCAACGTTCTGACAAAGAGTGAACGTAAACACAGAACTTAAATACAAGCAGGGAAGGGAAACACAATAGGAATCAGGTGTGACTGGGAGGAGAGAAGGGCAGGAACACAGATGAGAACGATAGGATTCACTGATACAATAATGAGGGGAAACGAAAGACACGGACTGGGAATCACATAGACACATTGACAATATACGACCTGGAAGAGCAGGCAGACACGTGCACAGTTCGAAGGGGAGGATCGCATAGAGAGAATCTGCGTGCAGATAAAGCGAAACATGAGAAGCGTACAGGGATAGGACAACGAGAGAGAGAATGATAGCGATAGATAGAAGCGTGAGATAATTAGTAATGTTAGTAACTTAATCTAAATCCCTAATGTTAGTAGATTAGTAGGTTAGTACTATATACATCTAACTAATATATACAAAGTGTTTTAGAAAGAAAGAAGGACGTAAACGAGATAAGAAACCAAGATAGAAAAAACCGTAAAGTTGAATTTCCCGAAGTGCATGACAAAGACAAGGAGTGGATCTCGAACAACAAGGAACACAGACAGACGGGGAACAGAACGTGAATGAAAAGTGAATGATGAATGATGAGGAAAATAACAAAATACAAAAAACAAACCGAACAAACATAGCAAAACATAACAGTACCCCCTCCCTAAGAAACGCCTCTTGGCGTTTCAAAAAAGAAAAGGCACACGAAGACGGAAAACTAAGACAGTCCAGGATGGCTAGGCGGAGGGAAGTCAGCCAGACAAGGGTCAAAACACGGGCGGGATCTCAGACAGGTCAGGATTCGGCTAGGCGGAGGGAGGTCAGGTAGGCAAGGGTCAAAACACGGGGCGGGATCTCAGGCAGGTCAGGATTCGGCTAGGCGAAGGGAAGTCAGGCAGGCAAGGGTCAAAACACGGGGCGGGATCTCAGGCAGGTCAGGGGTTCTACTCGGGAAACAGGGGACTCGGAACAGAAGAGTGGGCTTGATGCAGGCACTGAGACAGACATTGTGGGCTCCAACCCACAATCTTGTGATTGCTCCACTCCAGGGAAGGGTTATGTTTAACTAGCCAGGGATGGCCAAGGACAATGGGTGCGTGAGGAGACTCGATGACGTGCAGCTTTATCCTCTCCTGATGGTTGCCGGAGATGCGCAAAGTCAAGGGAGAGCTGGTATGGGTTATGTGGGCAAGTGTTTGCCCGTTGAGTGAGTTGGCCACCAGAGGGCGTGAAAGCCTGGAAACCGGAATGCCCCACTTGGTAGCCACACCAGCATCAAGGAAGCTCTCTTCAGCGCCCGAATCAATGAGAGCGGTGGTCTCTCGCCTCTGACCCTCCCACTCGATAGTCACAGGCAGGCAGGTGTGTTGTTTAGAAGAGCGTTCAACCGGAGTTACGCCCACTAGTGCTCCTCTACTCACTAGTGGGCATTGGCCCTTCAACGGACAGTTCGAAACAAAGTGACCTGGTTGACCGCAGTAGAGGCAGGACTTATTAGCCATCCTCCGATCACGTTCTTCTCGGGTAAGACGAGCACGATTCACCTGCATGGGTTCCGGTTCCGACCTGGATGCAGAGGAAGCTTTAGGGTGAGTGACGAGGGTAGCAGGAATCTTGAAACTCTCAGACTCTGGCCTTCGGAAAACCCCAGGATCCCGGAAGCGTTGGCGCTCTTGCAGCCGTGAGTCGACCCGAAGAGCCAGACTGATGAGGTTGTCGAAGGACTCGGGTAGGTCGCGGGTCAGGAGCTCATCTTTCAGTTGTTCGGATAATCCGAAGATGAAGGCGTCATAGAGCACCCTCCCATCCCATCCACTGGAGTTAGCTAACGTCTGGAATTTGATGGCGCAATCCGAAACAGATCTTCTTCCCTGGTGCATGTGAAGCATCTCCCTAGCAGCTTCGTGACCATGTTTAGAACGGTCGAAGACCTTCTTCATCTCCTTGGAAAACAGGTTGAAGCTCTGGCAGTAGGGATATTACTCCTCTCACGCAGTGGTTCCCCAGGTCTTGGCTCGACCGGTCCGCTGGGTGATGACGTAAGCCACCATGGAAAGCTCACTGGGGAATGTCAATGGCTGTAGCTGGAAGATCAGCTGACACTGCGTAAGAAATGCGCGACAGCCGCCAGGTTCACCGCCGTACTTCTCCGGGGGAGGCAGACAGGGTTCGCGCACCGGCGCTGAAGGAAAACCAGGATGGGATGGTTCAGCGGATTGCTGGGGTGCGGGGCTGGGTGCAGGAACTCGCAGCGTCATCGTGAGTTACGCCAAACTGGAGGTAAGGGTCTGAAGGTGGTGGGTGACCGTCTCCAGGTGGGTCTGATGACGCCCAAGCATGGCCCCCTGCTGCTCGAGAGCGAAGCGTAGATGGTCAGGGTCTGCTGGGACCATCGTGGTCAGAACGTACTGTGAGGTACGGGATAAGGACCCAGACGCAGACCAGGATCAGGCAGAAAGGAACGTTTAATTCAGGCAAGGATCAAAACCAGTAGACAGAGTAGCGAAGACACAAAATCGAAATCCAAGAGAATAGTCAAAAAACAATCCAAAAAGTCCAAAACCAAGAAATCAGAAAAGGCAAACAAAACAGAATCGGCAGGCAAACTCGAAGTGAAACGGAAGGGGTGTCTCGGGAAAATACAACAGACTTTGGCTTACTGTGTGGTCTTTTTGTGTGGAGTTTGCAGGAATAAGCGGGTTAGATAATGAATGAATGAATGGATATTCCAATGGACTAATATTCTGTCCATAGAGTACATCTGGCTGATAACACTACACCCTGCACCTTTTCAGGAAAATGTCTCAGTGGTATCGGCTGCAGCAGATGGATTCTAAGTACCTGGAGCAGGTGGACCAGCTGTACGATGACACCTTTCCCATGGAGATCCGGCAATACCTCAGCCAGTGGATTGAGAGCCATGACTGGTAATCAGTTTGTTTGCGTTAACATTATTGACTATACAGAGTGCTGACTTAAAAGGGATCTGTTATGTTATATGTATAATATAATGTACGAAGCACCACAGGTATCATGCACAATTAAACATTCTGAGCAATAGCCTCTAGCCCAGGGGTGGGCAAGGAGGGCCGTATCCGTTTCTGGATTTCATGCCAACTTCTGCTCTTAATGATTTAATTAGCCTAGAAACAGGGAAATGACCGCAAAGGAACAATGGCAAAAGTGATAGAGAAAAATGATAGTTCGAGGTTAAAAGAAATTGAAAACGGAGTAAAAAACTGATTCCGTTGGGACTGGCTGGACAAAAAACTCTGTTTCAGTCAATGGGAACACTAACGAAGTGATAATGGGTGAATGTTGTAAAAAAGTTGATATCCCTGGAAAAATACTCTGCACGTATTGTTCGGATATTGTCAGTTATGGCTCCAGAGGATTTAAGGCTTTGGAAGATCACATCCGTAGCAAAAAACACAACGACAAAATTAAAATTCGCCGTTCGAATTACACTTTGTCCACTGCTTTTTCACCGGTCACTGGAGCTAACATTAGCTCAACAAGCAGGGACGCTGTCTCTACAGCTCGACCAGTGGTTGCAGTGGACGACTGTGTGAAAAACCAAGAGGTAGGATAACAAATAGAATAAAGAATTGAAGGCTTGTGGCATATTGGCAGCAATCGAGTGTGCAGCATCTCTGCAGTGCTCCATCAATCAGGCCTTTTTGGTAGTGGCTAGACGGAAGCTACTCCTGAGTGAAAGGCATATGACAGCCCACCTGGAGTTCGCCAAATGGCACTTAAAGGACTCTAAGAGCATCAGGAAAAAGATTCTCCGGTCTGATGGGACACAAATTGAACTTTTTGGCCTGAATGCCAAGTGCTACCATAAAGGTCTGATTGATGGAGTGCTGCAGAGATGTTTGTCCTTCTACCAGGTTCTCCCATCGCTGCAGAGGAACTCTGAAGCTCTCTTAGAGTGGCCATTGGGTTCTTGGTCACCTCCCTATCCATGGCCCTTCTTGCCCGGTTACTGAGTTTGGCCAGACGGCCAGCTCTAAGAAGAGTTGTGGTGGTTCCAAACTTCTTCCATTTCACAATGATGGAGCCCACTGTTCTCCTGGGTGCTTTCAATGCTTTAGCAATGTTTTTATACCCTTCCCCAGATCTATGCCTCAACACAATTCTATCTCGGAGGTCTATGGAGAGTTCCTAAGACTTCATGGCTTGGTTTTTACTCTGACATGCACTGTCAACTGTGGGACCTTATATAGACAGGTGTGTGCCTTTCCAAATCATGTCCAATCAATTGAATTTACCACAGGTGGACTAGAATCAAGTTGTAGAAACATCTCAAGCAGTATCAGTGGAAACAAAATGCACCTTAGCTCACCTTTGGGTGTCATATCAAATGGTGTGCACACTTGTGTACATACGATATTTTACATTTTTATTTTTAATAAATTAGCACAAATGTCTAAAAACCTGTTTTCACTTTGTCATTATGGGCTATTTTGTGTAGAATTTTGAGACAAAAAATGAACTTATCTATTGTAGAATAAGTCTGTAACGCAATGAAACGTGGAGAGGGTGAAAGGGGTGTGCAGACTTTCCGGCTTGACTGTATACAGTGCATCCGGAAAGTATTCACATCGCTTCACTTTTTCCACATTTTGTTAGGTTACAGCCTTATTCCAAAATGGATTAAATTCATTTTTTTCTCAGAATTCTACACACAATACCCCATAATGACAAAGTAAAAAAGTTTTTTTAGAAATGTTTGCAAATGTATAAAAAAAAAAAAAAAAAATATCACATGTACATAAGTATTCACGCCGTTTGCTATGACACTCAAAATTGAGCTCAGGTGCATCCTGTTTCCACTGATCATCCTTGAGATGTTTCTAGAACTTCATTGGAGTCCACCTGTGGTAAATTCAATTGATTGGACATGATTTGGAAAGGCACACACCTATCTATATAAGGTCCCACAGTTGACAGTGCATGTCAGAGTAAAAACCAAGCCATGAAGTCCTAGGAACTCTCCATAGACCTCCGAGATAGAATTGTGTTGAGGCCTAGATCTGGGGAAGGGTATAAAAACATTGCTAAAGCATTGAAAGCACCCAGGAAAACAGTGGGCTCCATCATTGTGAAATGGAAGAAGTTTGGAACCACCACAACTCTTCTTAGAGCTGGCCGTCTGGCCAAACTAAGTAACCGGGCAAGAAGGGCCATGGTCAGGGAGGTGACGAAGAACCCAATGGCCACTCTAAGAGAGTTTCAGAGTTCCTCTGCAGCGATGGGAGAACCTGGTAGAAGGACAAACATCTCTGCAGCACTCCATCAATCAGACCTTTATGGTAGCACTTTGTCATTATGGGGTATTGTGTGTTTTTTTCTGAGAAAAAAAATGAATTTAATCCATTTTGGAATAAGGCTGTAACATAACAAAATGTGGAAAAAGTGAAGCGATGTGAATACTTTCCGGATGCACTGTATGTCCCCAATATTGATTACCCAAGCTTTTTTCATCATTTGTTTTTCAATCTTTCCACTCTCTCTGGTAATTACATCATAGCAGGGGATTTTAACTGTACGCTGAACCCAAACGAAGGATAGAAGTTCAGGTGCTGACCAGTCTCATATCAGAAGCAGGGAAACCATACATCACTTTATGAAATAATTAAACTTGAAAGATATATGGAGAGGACTGCATCCCAGTGATTCAGGGTATTCCTGCTATTCCAGTACACACAATTCCTACTCCCGGATTTATAATTTTTTGGTGTCGGCAGACTTGGGGTTTAAAATGAAGGACTGCAATTATGAAGGCATTATGATCTCTGACCACGCCCCAAATTCTCTAATATATGAAGACCCAAAGCTAGTGAGAGACATTCCGAAATGCCGCTTCAAGCTAAAATGGCTTATGGACACTGAGTTTATTTCTTTTATTGAGGAGCAAATTACATTTTTATTTGAAACAAACACATCTGAAACAACAACTTGTATTAGCTGGGAAGCATTTAAGGCTTTTATCAGAGGTCAGATTATCAACTTTACGAGTTCTAAATCCACAAAGACTTAAGTGGCAATGTTGAAAACAAAAATAAAGTCCCTTGAAAACGAATTTTATCAAACAAACTGTCCCTAAGATCCATAAAGAACTTAGAACACAATATAATGAAACATCAGCTTGTAAGGCTGCTGCCAACCTCATTCGACAAACATTCTATGATCAAGGAGAGAAACCCGGAAAAGTGCTAGCTTGGCGCATCAAGCAGTTACAAACTGAAAGATCTATCACCACAATACAGAATAGTAAGGGAGAAACCATAGTCGATCCTATTGAAATAAACAAAACTTTTAGATCTTATTATGAGAAACTGTATAGCTCAGACATAATTCAAGATAGGCAAGAGCAAAACACTTTCCTAGATAGCCTTCATATATCCAGCATCCCTGAGTCATTAAGATCAGACTTAGGGATAAGTTAACACTGGATGACATATCTAACGCAATAGACAGTATGAATGCAGGGAAGGCATCAGGGCCAGATGGCCTGCCCATCGATATATATAAAAGGCTCAAGTCCCAGCTACAGACTCCACTCCTAGAATGCTTACGGAATCCTTTCAAAATTGAGTCCTGCCTACCTCTTTGAGAGGCTCTCTAATTACATTACTCCCAAAACCTGGTAAACCTTGTAATAAATGTGAAAACCTGAGACCAATAAGCCTCCTAAACGCAGATTTAAAAATACTCTGTAAAATTTTGTCCAGAAGATTGGAAGGGCTAATCCCAGGGATAGTTGAGAAAGATCAAAGTGGATTTATTCTAGGCAGGCAGGGGTCCCATAATGTTAGAAGGGTTCTGAATATTCTTCACAACCAAAAGGGGGCCTCAGATGTTGCTCTTCTATCATTGGATGCCAAAAAGGCCTTTGATAGAGTGTATCTACGTATTTGAGGTCCTAATGACTAATAACACCACATTCAAATCAATCACAATTAAACGGAGCTGTACACAGGGGTGCCCTCTATCACCATTGTTATTCACCATGGCAATGGAACCATTTGCTATTGCTGTACGATCCCACACAAAGATTACTGGTATAAATATAGGGCAACAAGAGCAACGCATTGCTTTACATGCGGATGATGTGATTCTCTTTCTTAAGAATATAGGCCGATCCGTTCCAGCCCTGCTAGATTTGATAAAAACATTTGGAGAGATTTCAGGATATAAAGTAAACAATACCAAATCCTCAACACTGCTACTTAATTCAGCAGAAAGGAATAATTACATTACAGGCATTTAGCAGACGCTCTTATCCAGAGCGACTTACACAGTTTACATTTCTTTACAATCCATTTATACAGCTGGATATTAACTGAAGCAATTCAGGTTAAGTACCTTGCCCAAGGGTACAACGGCAGCAACCTTAACGTTACAAGCCCAGTTCCCTAACCATTATACCACACTGCCTGCCTTAATAATCCATGTGTACAAGCTTGCCATTGTAAAGTTGTGGATAGTTTCACATACTTAGGCATACAAATTGTCCCGTGCGTTGAAGAGAATAGCCAGTTACAGTCCTGTGGTGAAAACGATTACAGATTCGATTGATAGATGGACACCCCTGCCAATCTCCCTCATAGGGAGAATAAATATTCTTAAAATGAACATACTTCCCACGAACATACTTTATCTTTTTCAAAATATACCTTTTTCAAAATGCCACCTCCTACTAACCTATTCTCTAAACGAAAGACAATGTTTACCAATTTTCTATGGAACAATAGACGCCCGAGGCTACGTCTGTCACTCCTGTACTTACCTTACAACAGAGGTGGACTTAAGTGCCTGAACCCTCTCTGGTATTATTTGGCAGCACAACTTTGAACAATTATGTTTTATTTTACAGATGAAACTCACTCAGTGAGACTGCCATTTCCTGTGTATTTATACCCACCAAAAAAAACGTAAAAAGAATAGCCAAAACCCCATTGTTGAGAACATGATAAATGTTTGGTATCAGGATAGAAAATATCTAGGGGAAACTATTTCCCTTTCACCTTTCAGGCCAATATGGGGCAACGATCTCTTTCCACCAGGCAGGTCTGATGTAGGATTTAAGATCTGGGCTGAGAAGGGATTACAGAAAATAAAAGATCTATATGGGCCAAACAATGAACATCTAATGTCATTTGAAGAAGTAGTTCATAATATCCCACAAATGCAATTCTTCAAATACTTACAACTGAGAAATTTCATCAGAACATCACAAAATCAGCGGGTGTGTGTGTGTGAGTGCATTTTGTGTTTTCTATGTTTATTGTTATCCTCAACTGATTTATGTAATACTGGATGATTGTTGTTATTGCTAAAAACAATAAATATATTGTGGGGAAAAAAAGAAGTAATCTTATGTTAGTCTGATTCAGAATTAAGAAGAGGTGCTTATAATGAAAGGATAAATAATTGAAGTGGCCATAGCATGCTGTTAAAATGTTGTCATCACCATTTTGTTATTGACAATTTGACGTGTAACCTAGACAACTAAAACAAAGTACAAATGATGAGAGGAAATAAGAGACCTATTTAACAAGCTACAACTTAATATGGTCCTGGGTCGGTATTCACAAAGCATTTTAAAGGTAAAAGTTGGTCCTAACTCGGCAATTTGGGAGCAACTCCGAAAAATAATGGGCGTGTCACTCATAAATTTAGGACTCCTACATTTTTGGGATAAGAGTATTTCACAAATGGTTTGAGAGCAAAAAAACAGCTCCTAAGTCCAGGAGAAGTTAGAAGTAGTCAAGAGGACTTCTAAGTCCCTAAAGACCTACTCACAGCGATCCGAAAATGGCTGCTGCCGGCAATCGTCGTCGCAATTGCGTCAACACTTTTGAGATATTGAATGATACAGAGCTCATAAAAAGGTACCGCCTCAATTGCGAGGGTATTATGATAGTAGTAGAGCTAGTCAGAGGTGCAATCACGTCACCAACAAACAGAAACAACCCGATAACAGCAGAGATCAAGGTGTTGACAACTCTATGCTACTTGGCCACAGGGAAAATGCAGCTATGCAGCCCTGTTATGCTGGTGTCAGAGTACCCAAGGATACTGTACACCACTGAGGCAGTTGGCGACAGTTCCTTGGGTGGTGTGCCTCCTCCTAATGAATACATTAAATATTATGTATTACAGATTACATGATCTTCGGTGACATGTTTAGCGAGATTAATTTATGGATGACAACATATGTTCATTTTTGTATATAGGCTGAATAGGCTGAATATGGCCTAATGTCGTATTACCTATTGCAGCTGTTTGTCGCTTGTATTCTGCAATCTCTTGCCTCGCATGAGACTGCAGAGAGAACCACCGCTTCTCGCATTCATCAGTGGTTCTCGGGAGGAGTGGGAAAGCCGCGTTTATTTCCATGCGAATGCTTTCCCATGCTTCTTTTTTGGTTTTGGTGGTTATGCCACTTCCGAATTTCCCTTTGATTATTTATTTTCTTTCATTCACTTGTTCGGCCAGCAGTAGTTGTTGGTCTTTTGTCCAGTTTGGTTTGCGTTTGCGTTTATTGTCAGCCATGGTGATTCTAGTCTGGATAATTGGAAGGCTGCTTATATAGATACCCACTGATTGTTTACGAGATGCAGACGTAACGAATTGACTAGTCAGTATTCTTGGTTTCATGTTAAATCAGTGACACGTAGCCTACATTTGTATTTTAGAATCTTTATTAGAATATAACAGGAACAGGTAGGCCTACATACCCCTTTACAGTAGCATATAATTTATTTTCTAGGTTGAAATCGTGGGCAGAGACCCATCCCCTATATCAGCCAATCGCTGTGGGCATTCTGAGTAAGCTCAGAATAACCCACTCTGAGTAGCTTGAAAATTCTCAGACTTCTTTAGTATGAGTTTGTCTTTGCAGCTTTGTGAATAGGTTTTAAGAGGGGACTCTCAGCTAGAATGTTTTAGTGTGACTCAGGAGTACTCCTAGTGGTAAGATAAAATGCTTTGTGAATACCGGCCCTGATCTATTTTCACTCGTTGCTTCTCCCATCTCCTGCATAGAAAGGGTTTGTCAGGTTCCCGTATGTCTGTAGTGGTCAGTGCTTTGCAGCTGTCCACCATTGTGTCTCAATCGCTCTCCCTGTCACTCAATCCCTATAGGGACCATGTGGCAGGTAATATTTCCCTGGCAACTGTGCGGTTCCATGACCTTCTGGCCCAGCTGGACGACCAGTACAGCCGCTTTGCCCTGGAGAACAACTTCCTGTTGCAGCACAACATCCGCAAGATTAAACGAAATCTACAGGTGCCGCAGTCAGTTATCCCTGCCGTCAAAGCAGTAATTACCAATGTTAAAGAACTGCAGGTCTCTTTCAATTAAAGGAATATAAATCGAAAAGCTGGGTATGGACTATGATCACACCTTGCAAAGATAGGAGAAATGAGTGCTCGTAAAGCAGTAAACATGTGTTGATGTGGCCACTGGGACCGGCATTTAATTGGAAGATGAACCGTGAAACTGTACCACCTTGAAGGAACTGATATCGGGTGCATTCCCACAGGACTCATTTCAGAAGGACCCCGTGCATATGGCGTCGATTATCTCCCACTGTCTACGGGATGAGAAAAAGATTCTTGCATCTGCAGAAATAACAGAGGTGCTTTACTTCAATTCATATTATGTGCATTGCATGGTGTAAAAATACTGCATATGTGGAACTCATTTACTGGATTCAGTTTTCAGTGAAGTTTTGCCTTCATTGCTTTTTTATGATTTTATACACTCTTTTGAGATTCATCTGTTTGCATCGATGGATGAAATCACTACATATAGTGGGATTTTTCTCTTTCCTTGTCAGGACAAAATTGGGAACACACAGAGCAGCATGGTGGTAGAGAAGCAGAAGGAGCTGGATGCCAAAGTCAAACACATTAAGAGCAGAGTACAGGTAAATATAAGCTTTCTTGGTTTTATCACCCACTAAATGTGACACATATTGGTCTGACAGTCTGTTTTGTGACCCAGAAGCCTTATGTACATTGGAAACAATCCTGATTTTTAAAAATGACAAAAGTTACAAAATTAGGGCACAGAAAATACGAACGGAGGGGATATAGATCTCATCACAGTTTTTAAATATACTTTATTGCCTTCATAAATCATAAATCCATCATATGCTTTAGAAATCTAATATTGTTCAGACACATTTATATCTATATATATTAGGGGTGTAATGGTACACAAAAATCATGGTTTGGTATGTACCTCGGTTTTGAAGTCACGGTTCGGTACGTTTTTGGTACAACGGGGAAAAAAAGAAATGCAAAACATAAAATAGCTTTTCATTTATTATGAACTTTGTAAACAGTGGCTAATTGGCCATAATTTACTGAACAAAGTACTGAAATGCGGACGAGAGGGAACTAGCAGGGCTCAATCACTTTCAACATATGTTTAAAACCTGTGTTCTCCACAACAGAGTATGGTCGCAGATCCGCTGCTATATAAACACCTACGGCGTTTGTTATTGCTTTGTGCATTTGCGTTCGCCATACTGACTACGAAGCTACTAAATGTTTTTATATCTATGCCATATGTAGGCAGAGTTTTTAATTAAGTTCCGCACACAAAAAAAAGGTTCTGCACATTCGTTAGTGGTTAAAGCATGATTGCATTTGTTTGGTTCACTGCGCATACCGAACCGAAAGTCCTGTACCGAACGGTTCAGTACAATATATATATACAGTATATACACTACCGGTCAAAAGTTTTAGAACACCCCCATTTTTCCAGTTTTTACTGAAATTTAAGCAGTTCAAGTCCAGTGAATAACCTGAAATGGTACAAAAGTAAGCAGTAAACTGCCAGAGGTTTAGGTTACCAAAAACTGAAAAATAATGTACATTTCAGAGTTATAAAAAAGGCCCTTTTCAGGGAAAAAGTAATTGGTTAACAACTTACAGCTGTTCTGCAGCAATGGAAGTAAATTAAGCCTTGAAAGGAGGAAACAATTCCTACAGGTGTCCCAACTTTTGTTGGTTACAAACCCTCTGTCTGTATAAAAGCAGTGTTGTAACAGACTGTGTTACTACACCCTCTGAAGCATTATTTGGATTCCTGCAATATTGCATTGCAGGAAGTAGTATATTGCCATCATAATGGAGAGAAAAAGGCAATTAACAAAGGAAGACAGACAGACCATTATAACACTTAAAAGTGTAGGTCTTTCCTTTAGAGAAATTTAGAGAAAAGAAGGCCAAGGTGTCAGTGAGTACAGTTTCCTACACAATAAAAATGCACTTGGAAACTGGAGGAAACTTTGACAGGAAGAGGTCTGGCAGACCCAAAGCCACAACAAAATCAGAAGACAATTTTCTGAGAGTCAACAGCTTGCGTGATAGGCGGCTCACAGGATAACAGCTTCAAGCACAGCTTAACACTGGTTGAAGTAAGGAAGTCTCAGTTTCAACTGTGAAGAGAAGACTTCGAGCTGCAGGTTTGACAGGTCGAGTGGCCATTGCTAAGATGGCAAAATAAGAAGAAGAGGCTTGCCTGGGCCATGAAGCACCACCAGTGGACTACTGAAGACTGGAAGAAGGTCTTATCGACCGATGAATCAAAATGTGAAATCTTCGGTTTTTGTACGCCGTCGAGTAGGCGAAAGGATGGTTCCTCAGCGTCTGACACCAACTGTCAAACATGGAGGAGGAAGCGTGATGGTCTGGGGCTCTTTTGCTGGATCCAGAGTCGGCGACTTGCACAGAGTGACTGGCACCCTTAACCAAAAGAGCTACCACAGCATTTTGCAGCACCATGCAATACCCTCTGGTCTATGCCTAGTTGATCAGGGGTTTATCCTACAGCAAGATAATGACCCAAAACATACCTCCAGGCTATGTCAGAACTACCTTAGAACAAAAGAACAAGACGGTAGGCTTCAAATCATGGAATGGCCAGCACAGTCTCCAGACTTAAACCTCATTGAGCTGGTTTGGGATGAACTGGACAGAAGGGTGAAAGCAAAGCAACCTACAAGTGCAACACATTTGTGGGAACTTCTGCAGCAGTGTTGGGAAGAACTTTCCGAACAATATTTGATTTCCATTTCCAAGTGTCCAGACCATCAATCAGTAAGCCTGTGTAGGAGTTTGCTTAAGCAACAGGACTTGTTTGCTTAGATCAAAAGATTGCAATGATGGGGTGATGGGGGGGGTGCCTGGTAGCGCAATGGTGAAAGCACTCGCCCAGAGTGCAGGTTGCCCATTGCAGCTGGGGTTCAATGAAGTTACTGGTGCTATGTTCAGTAAGTGTTTTTTGTTATTTCTTTTGCCAGGAAACAGAGCAAAAGATAACATCTCTGGAGGACCTGCAAGATGAGCATGATTTTAAGTACAAGTCTCTGCAAAGCAGAGGTAAGTGAACAAAAGCCCTTACAGCTTCAGATTTGTGTTGCTACTCAAGTGTATTTGTATTAATTTGTTAGGCGTGGCATCAGACTTCATGATGAGTTGATTGTAGTGCGGCATCATTTACCAACTGTGTCAAAGGATTAACTTGTAGAGAATTACAATATGTAATATTTTACATGGTAAAACATACCACTTTGTTGTGCTTTTCTCATTACAGAAGGGAAATACTCTATATATCTCCAATAATAATAATGGCTAATAATAATAATAATAATAATAGTAATAATACTAAAACAATATAATAGTGAAACTGTCACCAGCTTAGTTTGAATGCAGGATCTTTTCCATTGAGCACAGTTCAGTATAGAGGTGTACTGTAATGAATGCAGGTTGCTTTCCACTGATCTGTGTTGTATCAATAGAACATGAGGTGAATGGGGCGAGCCAGAAGGAGATTAAGTGTGAGGAGATGCTAATTCGCGAGATGTTCATCAAGATGAACATAAAGAGAGAGGTAGGAGCCGAGGGACAGGTATCGTCAGACCGCACTGTGGAGATTCAGATCCACAGAAAGTCAAGCACAAGTCACTGAAGACCCATAATCATATACCTACCCATTATTATGATTGTTTATAGTTTTTTTGTTTATTTAGAAACCCATTAATGCAGTGGGACTATTCTTCCTTAGTTCATCATAGGCAGGCACAACAGAAACGACATAAACCAGTATGAAGTAGAAAGAAAATTGAAATAACAAATTATCAGCACCGTTCCTTCTCATTATTATTGTAAATATGAAATTGAAATATTAACCAGTGGAGTTACCTTCTCTGTGGGTTTCTGTTGGCATTGCTGTATTTCAGCTTTTGCTTGCTTGTGGTATTGGTAGATATTTAGAGGAAGGAAGCTGATGTATTCTGCAATGAATTGACTTTGTTATGGATTCCTGTCAAATTGTTATGTCTCAGACCTCAGTTTTAGAAACGTCATTATTTGAAGTCAGCTGCTTAATAAAATGTTGTAATATACTTTAAAACTGTAGGGGGTTTTGATGGGTTTGTATGGCTCTGTTTGGGAATCCTGTCAGTATCACTATGGAACAACATTGTTCAGTAGAACACTCATACTGTTGAGCAACTGTTTGCCTCTAGAACTGAATTTGTGTGGGGAGAGGTGTTACGTTGTGTGTGAAGTGCGTTGTACGTGTGCTGGGGCTGATGTCCGTTTGGCTGTGTTCCAGGAGGTGGTGTGTCAGATGGCAGACGTGTTCAACATGATGGAGCAGATTCAGTGCACTCTGATCAATGAGGAGCTCCCTGATTGGAAGCGTCGGCAGCAGATCGCCTGCATCGGCGGCCCTCCCAACACCTGCCTGGATCAGCTACAGACCTGGTAATTTCCAGAGGAGGGCATGGTTACATAGGCAGGCAGTGTGGTATAATGGTTAAGGAACTGGGCTTGTAACGTTAAGGTTGCAGGTTCAATCCCCAGGTGGGACACTGCCGTTGTATCCTTGAGCAAGGTACTTAACCCGAATTGCTTCAGTTAATATCCAGCTGTATAAATGGATTGTAAAGAAATGCGAACTGTAAGTCCCTCTGGATAAGAGCGTCTGCTAAATGCCTGTAATGTAATGTAATGTAATGTACATGCTGTCCTGACCAACACCCACAATAGCTGATCTCGACAGGGCATTTTTATGACTAGAAGGCAAAGATTTTTGTACTCTGATTCAGTGCCATAGTCCTCCCTCATCATCACTTCCGCCGCTTAAGCCCATCGCCCCCTAGGGGAGCATAGGCCATTGACAACGGTCCTCCACTGAGCTCTGTTCTGGGCAATTTTCTCCAGCTCTGACCAGGTATGGCCAGATGTCTTGGCATCTGCCCTCAGGTCCCGCCTCCAGGTGTTTTTGGGGTGACCCCTCAATCCTTGAGGTGTGTCTAGTAGACAGAAGGGGCTTCGGAAATGCAGCTTCCTTGCGGCTTTCGCTACATTGCGTCATGGTCTCTCTCCTTGGAGAGAGCCCTTCCTCTTCCAGATAAAGCAGTGGAAAAAGTTCTCGTCAATGTTTTTGTAATGGTATGGCTTTTCCGGGGTGAGGTTGTTAGCCTCATGCCCCACGCCCAACCTGGAGGACCAGAGACTGCTCTTTTGTCTGACCTCTATCCTTTGACCTGTCCGGCATGGTTAGACCTACTGGGAGCTAAGACTCCCGCCGGCATAGCTCTCCAGGTTACAGAGGTACCCAAGCCGCCCCACCTCGTCAAGACGGCGATCTATAAAACCCTCATAGCTATTGACTGTTGAGGTTCTGTGTTTTTTGTGACTAAAATAAGGAACTGAGATGGTTTCTCTTCCTGTTTACACGGAAGCCCATTGCAAAAGGTGTTGTTTTAAGTGTAACTGTTCTGTGTGAACTCCACTGAACTAGGGACTTTACTATGTGGCATGCAGTTACAAATTGTGTTGGTTCAGTGGAACTGTTCTGTGTGGCCCTCAGGCTAGGATCTGTTACTCAGGTGGAAAGAGTGTAGGTTCAGTTACTCAGGTGAAAAGTGTGTAGGGTCTGTCACTCAGGTGAAAAGTGTGTAGGTTCAGTGGAACTGTTCTGGTTGGCCCTCAGGTTCACAGCGGTGGCGGAGAGCCTGCAACAAGTGCGGCAACAGTTGAAGAAGCTGCAGGAACTGGAGCAGAAGTACACGTACGAGAATGACCCCATCACACAGAAGAAGAACTTCCTGGAAGAACGGGCACTCTCGTTGTTCCGGAACCTAATCATCAGGTAAGAGAGATGAAGATCAGACACTTAGAGACAATCGACATATTCCCATCTCAACCTTTTTGTTTGGTATATTGATGAAATGGATAAAATGTCCATCTCCATCTCTGGAAAAAGTCTGTCAGCCTTTGACCCACAGCATTGTGAGCCTCCCCATTTCACCTTCTTTTGTGTCTCTTTTCACCATCACCTTCTTTTGATCATTGTTTTCTCCTCTCCTACCTTTGTTCTATCCTGCTGTTGTTAAATATTGTACTCTGTTGTTGGCTATTGCAAAGAGTAAAAATTGAAGATAATATGAAAAATTGTGCCACGTTATTGTCCCTAGCAGTGGTGTCTTGAGGTTAAAGTAAGTTTGTGTATTATGCTGGCTGTGATCACCTTGGTTTCTGAGGTTGGGATGCCCTGTTTCAGCTCCATTGTGGTGGAGAGACAGCCCTGTATGCCGACACACCCACAGAGACCTCTGGTGCTGAAGACAGGGGTGCAGTTCACTGTCAAACTCAGGTAGGACCTCTGCCTCTTACTGGGGAAATCAGTCTTCAATAACTCCCCCCTGACTTCACCCTTGCAGGTTACCAGCCTTTTGTTATCAGTTCCAAAGTAGAATGTGCAAATCTTGTTTATATCATGTTTATATTCAGCCTTTTTCATAACTGCTCAATGAGGGCAAACTAAACTGTAGGCACACTTATGCATAACACACACTATCATTATATTTTTCTAATGTTTGATTGATTCTTATGACTTTTTTTTATGATGTTGGATTGATTGTTTTTTTTACTTTTCTTTTTCTTGCCTAGACTGCTGGTGAAACTGCACGAATTGAACTACCAGCTCAGAGTCAAAGCCTCTTTTGACAAGTAAGTATGTTACAGTGGAGTGAAGAAGTATGTCTAAAGGCAGTAACCTAATAAAGGTGTATTTGTTCAATGTTTTTGTCTTCTAAAATCCACATGTAGCATCGCTATCTCCATTCACTGACATTTTGTTTCTTTCCTAGGGATGTCCCGGAAAAAAACTCTTTGAAAGGGTATGCTGTTTAATTTCTGAGGTGATTCTAGCAACTTAATGTACTTCATACAGTTATTATAATTGCTGCAATCATCTTGATCTGCTCCAGATTCCGCAAGTTCAACATCTTGGGCACCAATACCAAAGTCATGAACATGGAGGAGTCTAACGGAAGCTTGGCTGCTGAGTTTCGCCATCTGGTATGAGTATTTAACAATTCAATGTTGTGTAATAAAAGTTACAGGGTAATATAAAGATCATCCGTCCTTCCTTTTTTGGTTTAAATATAAGTAGATACTAAGTGAAAATATGCATATTTGTTTTCCTAAACACAGCAACTAAAAGAACAGAAAGCAGGGGGCCACAGGACAAGTGAGGTAAGGAACTATGAGAGAGAAACTTAAGTTAAGATAAACTGAATTCAAATGAATAGAGCTGCTGTAGACTACATTATGGCTGTTATCTGAGAGTCAATAATGCTTTCATTTTAGGGGCCACTCATTGTGACAGAGGAACTACACTCCATCAGCTTTGAGACACAACTCTCTCAGCAGGGACTTGTCATTGATCTAGAGGTAAGAGTTACCTGGGAATAATAATGAGGTAGACTATACTAAGACGGTACGAGTAAGCCTTAAGTACATCAAGATAATGAGGGATACTGAGACTCAAAGATATGTCTAAAGGCCAACATCACCCAAAATTTGAAATGCAATAGTTTGTCCAGCTTTCCTCAGTCTATACTTGACACCAAAGAGCATGCATTATGGAAGATGTAGTTTCTGGAAGTGTGAAGTGAAAGTGAAAATGTTTATTTATTTATCTTGAATAATGATTATATTTACAATAAAAAAAATGTACATGTCACACACCACGTGACAATCCCTGGATGGGAACAGAGCAGTCTGGAGATGGAGTGGAGTTTGCCGGTCTACGGATCGGATTTTTATTTTTCCCTGTCTCTCCCCCCAGACATGGGAGAGAGACAGTGGGAGAGCAGGTTAACATAAAACAAACACAAAATCTTCACCTTACTTGCCGCGAAGCTTTCGGGCAAAAACAATGAACTAAAATAACAAGCTAAAATAATTAAACCATAAATGAAAGCCCCGCCTCCTCCGAGGGGGGAATCCCCTTCCGGGGAAACAGAACAAATAGACAATCAGCGGCTTTCCACACCGCCTTCATACATTCACATTAAACACACATCAACACTCACCGGGACAGGATAGAACTCTACTCACTGTCCCGACACTCCACACACATCTCCAGTGACTTTAAGTGCTTCCCAAACCCATGCACACAGAGACACTTGAACTTTCCAGTCTGAGTTCTCTTTTACCCCAAACATACCGAGACCCTCGCCACTCCTCACAGTGAGAGTTCTCTGGCAACCAGCCCCGAGACACTCCACTCACTCACTCACTCACTCACTCACTCACTCACTCACTCACTCACTCACTCACTACCACTCACTCACTCACTCACTCACTCACTCACTCACTCACTCACTCACTCTCCAAACGTACTCAACTCCTTCCCAAACACATTCCTACTCCTCTCCAAGTGTGATGGGAATCATTAGCACCTGTTTGGTATAATTGGTTAATCATACACCTGACTATAATCCTACAAAATCCCTGACTTTGTGCAAGTGTACCTATAAGAATTGATGTGGTTTGAAGGCAAAGGGTAGTCACACCAAATATTGATTTGATTGAGATTTTTCTTCTGTTCGCTCACTTTGCATTTTGTCAATTGATAAAAATAAACAATTACAATTTATATTTTTGAAAGCATTCTTACTTTACAGCATTTCTTCACACCTGCCTAAAACCTTTGCACAGTACTGTACATAAAGAGATAATAATGAGATAGACTGTACTGAAATGTAGAGATTTAGTTGGTTTGATATACATCTGGAGGTTATAGAAAGACCCAAAGTGTGTGCATATATATATATTTAAATATATATATACAGTATATATATATATATGTACCTTGTCTGTAACATATGATGACTGATAGGACCATCCCCACCCCCCACCCCAACCTCTCTGTCTCTCCATCTCACTTTGCTGCTGCACAAAGATAACTTCCCTTCCACTCGTGGTGATCTCCAACGTGAGCCAGCTGCCCAGTGGCTGGGCCTCTATCCTGTGGTACAACATGCTGTGCAATGAACCAAAGGTAGGCCATTTTTTACCTTTCTCTACCCAATTTGGGGATTGTCAGTTGTGCCTCTCCAGTTACCACTATGCCCCACTGCAGCCGAAGAACTTGCACTCCTGTGATGCACTCACTCACCAGTGACTATTTTACACCCTACAGTCCACACAGTACTACAGGAGAGAGTTAGCACTGATTGCAGGGGAGGCGTATTTCTAACTGATGACAAGCGTTAACCTTTTGGTGCCTGGCCTGTTGGGAGGTACTGCTGTAGCAGTAACCTGGGAAACCCACCCTACCCCAGGTCCATCATGTCTCGTCACTGCGGACATCTGGTCATAGTCAGTCATTGCTCTTCATGATCAGACATAAAGTAACAGAGAGAAAGTACAGTGGGTATTTTGGCCATTTTTCACATATTATTTTCTTACTTCATTGAATCAGAATAGATTTAATTGTGATTTCTTGTAATTTCGTGATTTATTGTCGATGTCAAATAAAAAAACAACCCTAAAGATTTTTCTTAATTCATTACAAATAAATAATTGCATAAGTATTAACCCCCCTTGACTTAATATTTGGTAGCACCTTTTGCTGTAATTACAGTTGTGAGTCTATTTGGGTAAGTCTCTACCAGCTTTGCACATCTGGAAACTGCAATTTACCCGCATTCTTCTTTAGAAAATTGCTCGAGTTCCATCAGAGTTCCTTCCTTCAATGGGCTCGAGTCCCCAGAAGGGGACTGTTAGTGAACAGAAATTTACAAATCTTTCCACAGATTTTCAGTGGGATTGAGGTCTGGTGTTTTTAAGTCTGTGGTCTGTTTTTAAACCACTCCATTGTGGCTTTTGCTGTATGATTTTGGTCATTGTCTTGCTGGAATATAAGTCTGCAGGATGTTGTTCTACCAAGATTAGTCTATATCTTGCTCCATCCATTTTGCCCTCTATTTTGATAAGTTTTCCAGTCCCTGAAGCAGAGAAGCATCCCCATAGCATTAGGCTCCCGCCACCATGTTTCACAGTAGGGATATTGTTCTTTTTTGAAGCCCCTGGGCTATTGTTGTCCCAAGGACAGTTTCTCCCATCCCTGCCATGGAAGACTGTAATTCCGTCAGTTTCCACAAGTGCTCTTCTTGCACGGAAGTCCAAGGGGGTGAATACTTTTTATACCCACTGTATGTGCTCCAGGATGCAGTGAAAGGGGCATTTTAAATACAATTTTTGCTGACATTTTCTGTTTTCTTCTCCCTGTCCCTCTCTCTCTTTCTGACAGAACCTGTCCTTCTTCCTGAGCGCCCCCCAGGCCCGCTGGAGTCAGCTGTCTGAAGTGCTGAGCTGGCAGTTCTCCTCCGTCACCAAGCGGGGACTGAACACGGAACAGCTCAGCATGCTGGGTGATAAGCTCCTGGGTGAGTCTGGGTTATGAAGTTTTACTTCACTGTGTTGCTCCCTTGCCATATAAAACACTGTTTTATACAATGGTAAGCACTCAAAGTGGACAATGAGAATTCAGGTTGCAGGAGTTGGGAGTGGAATGAGTCAATTCAACCGCAAATATTTGATTTATTCAATCTATATATGCTGTTTCTTAAAACCAAAATCACTATATTTGCTGCATTCTCTCTCTACTGGTAATATGTAAACACTGGTATACACCATTTTGTACCTCTTGGAATGATACTTGGCCCAGTAACATGGATTTACATTTATTCTAAATGACACTGACCCTGATATTCCTCGTACCAATGTGTGATGCATGCCTTTTGAAGCCGTTAGTGTCTGTTGTCTCCCACATGTTGCTTTCCTGCTTATTGGACTGTCATCATGAGATGGCTTAGCATCAGAGTTTACACACGCAGAACAGGAAGGGAAGCTCTAATACCTTAATCTAAGAGATGAAGAACAGAGTCCGCTCACCCAGGTTCTGAAGATCTTGGTTTCCCACAGGTCGTGAGGCAGCTGGAAACCCTGATGGTCTTATCCCCTGGACAAAGTTCTGTAAGGTATGTCACCATCGGGGCCTAATACATAATTGAAAAATAGAGTACTGTTTCTTAAAGACTCACTCCAATGAAGATGAAATAGTTTTTCGGCTGAATGGTGATGTAGGTGGCATGAACTGCAAATATGTACAGCTTACAATCCATTTTTTAAAGGAAACACATTTCTGAGTGCAGCTGAAACAAAAAGTAATGTGGTGTGATGCAAGATGGCCCTGCTGGGTAGCAACCTCAATGAGTGGGCTGGGCAACTCTCAAAGGTGAGAAGTGCCATACATATTGTAGTACCAATGGGGGTGGGGTGACACTCAAGGACCTTTTTAGAGGGTGTAGGCAATTGAATAATCCAGAGGAGGCAGTATTTCCAACAAAACAATAATTTTGTTAAACTAAATTCCTTACAAAACATAAAAAATGATGGGGAATCAGGGAAACCAAACACATATAGTCCACAATCCTTATCTTTGTCTTAGTCCGTAATCAAATGTCGAAATCACATTTAAATGTAGTGCAGTAATACAGCGATAGACATCATTGCAGGCAGCTGCGTACCATACCTGTAACACTGGGAAGGAAAAGGTTAGTACTTTATTTTTTATTTTTATGGAGTAAGCAGGGGTATATAGTGTTGAGCAAGTAGGCAGTGGTGATGGCAATTAGCTAGATGTACAGAATTCAGTGGTAGTGGAGTCTGAAAATGTGGGTTTTGAGTCTCTTGCGGAAGATCGCAAGTGATTCTGCGGTCCTGACCGATTGGGTCAGGACAGAGAAGAGACGAGACCGTGAATACCTGCAGTACTCCAACATTGCCACAAGGAAACGTGCATACGCCAAGTTGGAACCTGACGTGCTTTTCCACGTCAAAGACTGTTTTTATAAATCTGAACTTTGGCGTGGATTTGAGCGTACGCACGTTCTAAGATAAAATCTGTGCGTAAGCATATTTGATAAATGAGGCCCTTTGAGCACACTTGCCCACATATGAATCTTTGCACATAAGACTCCCGTGACAATGTCTTCCCCACGCTCATGCCAACCTATTTCCATTTTCAAAAGCCCACATGCAAAAAACAGGGTACAAATTTTCTTTTACTTAATTTTTTCTTAGCTTAAATTGATAAGTATGTAGGATAGGCATATATAAGCATTATGCTTCTGCCTATACCTTTTCAGTCACTACCTTGCTTATATTGTCCGTTATATAACAACAATATATTGTTTATATTTATTGTGTTGTTTATATTTATTGTGTTGTGTGATGACTGAATAAAGACACTACTACTAAAAGACACTACTACTAAAAAAGAGCCTAGGCCTGCATATTCACAGTCCGAACGGTGAATCACTGAGTACCTCCAGCCTATGGGCACCTGCGTTCATTAAGCCTAATAATGAATCCAGTTATGTAGTTAGGGTTTGGTTGGGGCAAAAACCAGAAAAGTATCTGCCACACCAGGACCAGGGTTGCCTACGTCTGATTGAACCTTCAGTTTTTGTATCCCCAATTTGTGCACTCAATCGGTTTTTGCTCAAGCAGAACGTGAATGAGAAGAATTTCCCCTTCTGGCTGTGGGTTGAGGGAATTCTGGAACTTATCAAGAGGCACCTGCTGTCTATCTGGAATGATGGGTAAGGTGTCTTACAACAGGCCCGAGACTGGAAACATACTGTATATGGGCTGCGTACCAAAGTTACCCCTTAAACCAGGGGTGTCAAACTCATTCCATGGAGGGCCGAGTGTATGCAGGTTTTTGTTGCAACCAACGCACTACACCAGGTGATTTCAATTAGTTCCCCTGTTTGGTTGAAGTAGGGAGATAACTAGTGAAATCACCTGGTGTAGTGCGTTGGTTGCAACAAAAACCTGCATACACTCGGCCCTCCATGGAATGAGTTTGACACCAGTGCCTTAAACCCTCAAGTCCTCGGTTTGGGAGTCGGAAGTGACACGTGCATCCATTAGCCTATCATAACTATTCAATAGCCCGAAACAGATGCAATGCTTATGCAGTCTGCAAAGTAAGAACGCTGCACTTGACAATAATCATTGTCATATTTTATCCTCTGTGCCTGTATTCCTCAATACCACAATAGAACTAATTATGCTAGTGCTAAACATTTTAATTCACACTGCTGACAGTTGCTGACTTGTTATAAAATAAGTAAAAATAACTTTAACTTCTGGTTGGGACCAGAAGGCACAGCATTTTAATTGGCTTATTGAGCCTGTGATTGACTCTTCATTGCATTTTCATCCATTAAGGGGTTCAAAAAGCCTCACTTTCCCATTACTAGTCCTAGGTACCACAAAAAATACCTGCTCAGATAATCCACACAGTTGATACTGGTGTCTGCCAAGAAGCTGGCCAATGCTTTAGCTTCTACATTCCTCCCCCAGGTCAGCCTGAGCTTAAATAGCCCCGCAATTATCCATTTCAACCACTTTAACTGGGCACGGTCCAGTCAATCAATCATCATTTGCCTGCAAGACATTCCATTCACACTAATTTGGTGACTGTCGGTTCATGCAATTGGTGGAATAATAAAGCTTTTACACAGTAAGGCCTTTTTTGTAAATGAAGAATATGATATTGTGATATGGGATCCATTATATGAACCTTAAAATACACACATACACACACACACACACACACACACACATATTTTAGTACTATGAATGTGAAGTCCATCTCAACAGTGAAGGCTACTCTTTCACAGTGTTCAAGAGGCAAGTATGAATACCTTGGCAAGTATGATTAATTAATGGAGATTGCCAGGAGGAGTATAGAACATTTGTACATTTTCATGGTAAGTAAATAGCCATGCCAATTTTGGGCACGGGAACTTGGCTTAACAGCCTCGTGCCGCAGTACCACCCCAGGCGTGCGTATATATATCCTGACAACGCACGGCTTGGCCTGGTTTATTCCTTACATATTCTTATATAAGGATAATGGGCAGTACTAAGTAAGAGTTTCATACTTTATCAGTAGTAGTTCACACTAGTGATTGGTGAATGAGGTATCATGACACAAATAATGGTGGAGCTACCATATGCTACTAGTAACTCACTGGTTTGAACCAATCATTGTGATTTGTTGTGAAGAGCAAAACCTTTTGATTGGTTCAAATAAGTCAGTGATTGACAACTTATTGTAGCTCCACCCATTTTGGTGTCATGATACCTCATTTTCCCATCACTAGTTCACACCACTGGTTTGGGTAGTATTTAAAGGACAAAAGCAATTTTTCAGACATCAATTCAATAATAACTGCATTTTAAATAAGACTATTTGCGATATTGCTTGTATTATTATCTGCCGATGTTAACTACTTCACGCAATATGCACCCACAACATGCATTGAGGCCACATACACAAAATGATTGCGTTGGTACATAGATACTTAGCTTAGTCATATAACACTATTAGCATAACCATATATGTCTCTTTCTGTGGGTTGCAGTTGCATTATGGGATTTGTGAGTAAGGAGCGTGAGCGGGCGCTGCTTAAGGACAAGAGTCCCGGGACCTTCCTGCTACGTTTCAGCGAGAGCAGTCGAGAGGGAGCTATCACCTTCACCTGGGTGGAGCGCTCAGTCATTGGTAAAGGACGTGAATGACTTTTCCTGTAATGTCAGGAATTGGGCATGTGGCCAGTGCCTTAAAGGTGGAACTTGTTAACTGTTCTCACAATGAAATTAAAGAAGACATCGGTTTCCATTGACATTTTAGGTCATTAAGAAGCTCTTATCCAGAGTGACTTGCACAGACTTTACATACAATCCCTTTTATACAGCTGGATATTTACTGAAGCAATTCAGATCAAGTACCTTGCTCAAGGGTACAACAGCAGTGCTCCACCTGGGAATTCAACGTGCAACCTTTGTGCTGCAAGCCCAGTTTCCTAACCATTACACCACGCCAAGACCTATTTTTTTAATGACTCAATCAACTCATAAACTGTCAACATACTGTCAGGGCCTATATTTAATTATGCATATTCGTGTTGTGCACACTGTTAACTTGAGTGCATGTGTTTGCGCACGCACAGATGAGCGTGAAGCACAGTTCCACTCGGTGGAGCCTTACACTAAGAAGGAGCTGACGGCCGTCTCCTTCCCTGACATCATCCGCAACTACAAGGTCATGGCTGAGGAGAACATTCCAGAGAATCCACTGCGCTTTCTTTACCCCAACGTCCCCAAGGACAGCGCCTTCGGGAAGTACTACACCAGGCCGACTGAGCGTAAGCCAGACAATCCCCATGAATTCCACCTGTAGATACTCACACCTTGCCCAGCAAACACCTGCTTTTCTGGGAGAATTAACCTTAAAAACACTAGTGTTAGTTAATCAGGCTAATGCAAGAAAGACATCAATACTAATACGCATTTGTTCAAACCTGTACGTGTTTATAAATGTCAAGAAATATAGTTTTTTTTGTGATATCTAATGTTATTCAAAAAGTAAAAGCTCTGGCCCCAATATTGGAGATCAATTATAATAAAATTAATTCTATGTAAATGCCTGCACAACGTAACTGACCTGCTGATGTAAGTCATTAACTAGTCAATTAAACTTACCTCCTACAAATAAAATGTAGTTACATATGCAGTGGATAATTACAGTGGCCTCACTTGTTATATTACATTGCATTACAGGCATTTAGCAGACGCTCTTATTCAGAGCGATTTACACAGTTTACATTTCAATTACACATACAATGTGTTCAAATCTAAAAGAAAAGAAATGACTTAATTAAGAGGCAGTGTAACTAACTACCTTGAATACTTCACTGCCCCTCTATTATTTTATATTCCTTAATTTTCCTGTGGGTCTTTTTGAAAGGCTGCGCATCTATAGTTAAGCCTGTTGCATACTTTTGTCCGCAGACTGACCGGGCTACACACATGTAGCACGGAGCTTACAGAGAGCTTTAAGGAGATGCTGAAGATCATGTGGTCACTGTTTAATACTTACAATTTACTATTTCGTTATTTGGCTTTTATCCAAAGCGAGTTACACCAGCGTGCTTTAAATAGAGGAAGCTCCCAGGATCTTCAGCAAGGCACATTTGTGTTCACTCCTCCTGCCTGTGATGTTTCTGGTTTTTGCTACATCCGAACACCTAACTACATACTTGGATTAATTATTAGGCTTAATGAACACAAGTGACCATGTGCTTGAGGTACTCAGCATGTCGCCATTCAGACCCTTCAATTTTCAAATATTCAAGCTCAAACCCTTAATAATTGATCAAACTGCAATGAAGTTCAGAACAGAAACATCTCTGGCACTACAGCGCCAGGGCTGCCTACCCATGTTCAAAGAAGCAAACTAAAAATGTCAAATTAAGAAGTTAAAGATTTTAATGTTTTGATTGAATGTAATGTTTGCAACACTCAACCAAACATTTTGAGGATTTAATACAATTTCAAATGATGTGGGGTATAAAATGCACAAAATCACGTCTTAGTTTATATATTTCTGTGCAACGTAGTCCATTCATGTATTTCAATGTATTTTAAACACTATTGTGATTTCCTGAATACTCAGTATTACAGTATTATGATGCCTCTGTAAAGCAACGCTTCAGATTCTTCTTTCATTTCAGCTATACCAGAACCCATGGATGAGAGTCCCAGTAACGACCCTGGTTACATTAAGACAGAGCTGATCTCCGTATCAGAAGTGTAAGTACCGTGTTTGGTCTGTCAATATTGCGTTGTTGCCAATGCGACCAAAACATTTTTTTCAGTGCCAGTCGCCAGGGGCAACTGCAAGTTAAAGCAAATTACCCCTGTTTTCCTCCCAATTTTGGGGGCCAATTGTACCCTCTATTGATCCAATTGTCCCCCTTCAACAAGTCTGCTGCATGCAGCTACGGGACCAGCCACTGCTCTGGGATCGTCTCCTTCGAGACGGCACTCGCTATAGCGCCGACCGTGATTCTGATACGTCCAGAGAAGCTTTCTGTACATGCGGCGAGCTCATGTCGGCTTTCCTCCCTCTGGGGCGGACAGCCAACCGCTGCCCCTGAACAGGACTCCCAGCGCAGGCAGGGAATCGAACCCTGGCTACAATGGGCAACCTGCACACCGGGCAAGTGCTTTTACCGGTTGAGCCACACAGGGCCCATGTTACTATCACTTAAACAGTCTTATCACTTTATTACTTTATTCAGTTAACCAGATTAACAGTGCCTCGGTTGTTCTTGGTTTTTGTTGTTGTTTTAATTTCGTGAATGGTTGTAATCCTCCAATATCTTTTATTCAGTTAGTCGGTTAGTGAGATAGCAAGCTAACTTTGCTAAGGCAAAGCGAAAGACTGGGTTATCCGCCTGCTCATTCAAATCGCAGCCGATTCAGTCGGTTAGCATAACTAGCAGCAGAGTTTGAGAGCGAGTTGAGAATGTGGACACTTCAGTCATCTTTCACAAGCAGCATTCCAGCCAACTGTTGCAAGGCAGTTTAAAACTTCATGGCTAATGTGGCGGTGTGTTATTTCACCCATGCGAATTGGAAAAACAGTCCAAACTAAGCCAAACAACTGCATACTAATGCACATAGAATTTGATAATGCCCCATGCTGGTGAATGCCAACATTCAAAGATGTAGGCTATGGTTGGCTGTCTACTTGCATGAGACTCGAGATAGCAGTGTATCTTTGTTGAGATTATGTCAGAGGTCCAGGTAAAAGGATAATTTTTGGCTGTTGAGTTGACCAAATATGCAATAAAACAGACTTTTTAGATACCTGCCGTGATTTATGTAGTTTCCCAGTTCTGGAAATCAATGACAGTGGTTTTAGTCAAGTTCGATAGTTACAATTGCTCACACATTAGTACAATACTTAAAAAAAAAATTGTTGCATGTTGTAAAAGTTTGATTTGAATAGGCATATCTGTCATGAGGTGCACCCTGTCTGTTATGAATACAAATGATTGCCAGACACGAAATCTTTCAAGATGTGGAAAATATTTCACTGCCTCCTCATTTGCTGTGTGAATGTATTACCACCATATTAGCCGCAAGCAGCCCCGATTAAGGCTGCTTACAGTCGAAACGTTGGTATGCATATATCATGAGCGGCTTCATTTGTTCTTTCCCATGCTTAATTACTCCAGAGGCCACACCTCACTGAAGGGGCAGCGGTTGCTTTTTAGTGGTGAGGTCGTCTGCCATTGCTGATACTCGCTGGTAAACCAGCTGCAGTTGCGCCAGCAAAATAGAAGTGTGAACACGCCCCCTCACTTGTGACTCCTGTGGTACCACCGGACCAATCAGAGCCATGTTATGCCCAAGTATTTACAAACAGTGAATCGGACCGATGCCACAAATTTACAAAGAGGAATCGGAGGCCATAAATACAATCAGGACCACCGAAATCCTCTCACAGAAGCTCTCTCTCTCTGATTGCTACTGATTTATTATGTCCATTCAATGATATTTTAATTGAAAAAATGTTTCCTACTGCTGATTTAAGGTATGAAAAGGAGAAACATAAAATGAACTCTGCTCAAGGGAGACAATTTGGTGTAACAGAGTTGGTTTCAAACCAAGGATCTCTCGACGCAACAAGAGAGCGATTTAGCCCGCTGAGCTAAAGACTCAACTCCCTAACTCTGGGAACTAATCACACTCTTATCGATGTCACATTCTGGAACGGAGCTCATCCGCTACATTAGCAATTATTTTGTCAAATTGACATGTAAAAAAAAGATTTGGCTCCTAAAATTTGTATTCTGGCTCCTCTATTTGTTTGCTTTACCCAATGGCCTTTACTTTACCTTGGGTACATTTTTTGGTTGGAGCCCTGTAGATATAGACACAGAAATCCACCTACCCAATCTTTTATTTTTGTCTACCATTTTATATAAACTCAAGACTATTAAGCTTTTCTTTCTTTATGGTTTAGGGCAGGATCTCATTGTCTTTTGTGGGTTATTGGTATTATGTGCTGTTAGTAAATGGGTTTGAATGACACTGTGTACCGGAATAAGAGAAACTCCCACCAGTTAAATGACCACAGCTTTGCATGCAATCCATTACCCAACAAATAAAGCATGCAGTGATGAGTGTATAACTCTCCTTATATCTTTTTAGTCATCCTTCTAGACTTCAAGACATCATGTTGCCCTTATCCCCAGAAGAATTTGGAGCACTCACACAGATCATAAACCCTGCGGAAATTGAGACTGTGGTACGTGCAGTTCAGTATTGCTGTAGCACCACCAGAACTATGTCCTCCTTTCCTGCTGAAACGTATTAACCGAATGGCCCGTGTTTGTGCGGCTGTTATCACAGCAAAGGGTGGCTATTTTGAGGAATCCAAGAATCAATTATCAATTACATTTTAATGAACATTGCTTTGATGTGTTTTTTGTCATTTTCAAGTATTTAAAGAAACTTATATGGTGTAAAACATTGTCAATTATGAGATAAACCTAGTTTCCAGCAGGTGTACTCAAACCTTTGACTGGTACTGTATATACACACTGTATATTTAAACTAAAGGTATGCAAGGTGTGCCAACAGTGTTCAATACAATGGCCAATAAGGGCTTCAAGGGGTAACGTGGGCCAAATGAGTGCTTGGGATTGGGTAAAAAGTACATTACATTTTAAGCATTTAGCAGACGCTCTTATCCAGAGGGACTTACAAGATATGCATTAATACATGGTAGGAACAATCATAGTTTGCGCAAGAGATCAGTGCAGTAATACAGCGATAGACATTGTTGTAGGCAGCTGCATACCATACCTGTAACACTGAGAAGGAAAAGGTTAGTCTTTTTTTTATTATTATTATAAGTGAGGAGTAAGCAGGGATACATATACAAGAAGTTTTGAGCAAGTAGGCAATGGTGATGACAATTGGGTAGAATTCAGTGGTAGTGGAGTCTGAAAAGGTGGGTTTTGAGTCTCTTGCGGAAGATCGCAAGTGATTCTGCGGTCCAAAGAAGAGGCGAGACCGCGAGGAGCAGCTGCTCCCGGGCACCCGGAGGGATGGGACAGTCAGTTTGCCAGAGGAGGCGGAGCGGAGGGGTCTGGCTGGGGTGTAGGGTGTGATGAGTGTCTGGAGGTAAGGGGGAGCAGTTCCTCTAGCCGCTTGAAAAGCAAGCACCAGTGATTTGAATCTGATGCGTGCTGCGATGGGGAGCCAGTGCAGAGAGGAGAGTAGAGGGTTGTAAGTATTGTCAGTATTCTGGATATGAGACTTTGCTGTGGCTCGAAGTTAATGGTATTTACTAGGTCTAATTATTGTGCCCCATTGTTCCTTGTTTCATGTTGGGTGGAAGTATAGGGCGGCGTGTTTGGTGGCAGTGTTGTATAATGGTTAGAGAACTGAGCTTGTTACTCAGGTTCGATACCCAAGTGGGCCACTGCTGTACCCTTGAGCAAGGCACCTTGAATTGCTTCATTATATCCACAACTTCCATAACTGTACAAATATGCAGACATAGAATGAGAAATATACAAGTTGTTCTGGATAAGGTGTCTGGTAAGCTAATACAAATATATTAATGTTGGCATTTATGTAGACATAACATAACATATGCCATTTAGGAGATGCTTTTATCCAAAGCGACTTACAGTAGTGAATGCATACATTTTTCAGTATATGTGGTTCTAGTGGGAATTGAACCCACAACCTAAGCGTTGCCAACACCATGCTCTACCTACTGAGCCACACAGAACCAGACATGTAGAGATGTATAGGTGGTGGTTGCACCTTGATCTGAAAAGGCACTCCCTTCTCTGTGCATTCTACCTCTACTGCTCTCATTCTGAGATGGCCACTTTGAGCCTCAAAATCATGAATCAATTATATTCTGAAACACACCAGTAATCAACAGTGAATATTTGTCTTTGACTTACGATGAAATGCTTTATATTTTAGTCTGGTGAGCAATAACCAAAATGAACTTGCCAAAAAATGAACACAGCATTTATTTAAGTAAAGTTAAAGATGTATCTAAAGTGTTTTGCGATACTATTTTGCTCATGTTTTTTATTCTACATTTCTATTGGGATTATTTATTATTATTATTTTGTTCAGAATGTTTCATTTTCATACTGCTTTACTTCCTGTTCACATTTGTCAGGATTCTCAGGTTAAATGCTCCACTGTGTATCTCGCCTGCTGTATGATATTTTGTTTCATTTGCAGATGTGCACTGCGTTCCAAAATTAGACCGATGCCTAACTGGCCTGAAGCTTGACCAGCGAACCAAGAGAAATCACCCATCATTAGGTCAAAGGATATGGTTTCCAAGTATTCCTCTAGCAGAAAGTATTCTTTGTGTCAGCCTTATGTGTAGCGACCTCTTTCTGCGTATAATGTTGGGGGCCTCTGCAAATGCAGCCTTGTACAGAAGTGAGAAAGAGTGTGTTCAACTGTATACATGCAAAATCATTTACGTCTTGTTGTTTAAATGCATGATTTTAAATGTTGGAAATTCAGTACTTACGTTTAATGCGTTCTTTTAAGAATACATCATCTTTCTGTGCTGCCAATTTTCCTGAATTTTCAAGTTATCGCAGTGTACTGTACAGGCTATAAATGAGCATAGAACAGGCGCAGTGGTGTTGTCCAAAATCGGGATCTGTGATTATCATCACTACTTGTTCCGCTGGAATAAAAACATTCATTTATGCCTTAGAAGCTTTGCTTTATTTAACATTTGTCATTAAAATAAATACATTTCCTTTGCTTGCCACAATGCATACTGTGATACTGCAATGAGAACTATGAATGAATATGCTAGAGCAGGGGTACCCAGAGTCAGTCCTGGAGTTCCTGTGCATGCTGGTTTCTTGTCATTTTCAACAAGTTTCTTAAGGTTTGTTACAAGATGGATTTACATGCTTCTAAAATGACATTGGTCTTGAAGTGAGTGTAATAGAATGTAGGTTGGGCTCATTACCATTTGAATGGTCTCTGAACTATTTATTTTCCAAACTCAGTTGTATAGTTAACCAAACTATTCAAAATTATGCAATCACATACTTAATAAAAATCAACTTTCAAGGTCACTGTTAGAAAGTGCGTAAAGGAAAATTGGATGTTCATCTAAACAAAATTCTAATTCCTGACATAATGTGGCCTTCGAGGGCAGATAAATATACTATAAAGGGTAAAGTCATGATAGAGACTAACTAGTTTTGACCCCAGATGCTCCATCTCTAGAGTCTGGATAGAGAAGTCTGTTGATTGTTTGAGATTGGTTTCTGGAACCTGATTGGTTGTAGCAAGATTTAGCCAGAGCCAGTGGTGGAGTTGGCTTTAATCCCCACCTCCATTTGGGGCCCCACCTACACAAGATCATGATTCCTCATAAGTAACTGATCATTGGCATATTAGCAAATATGTCCTGGAAGTTGGACAGACTTATCGGACATCTGAGTGTCAACCTAATAGCACTGCAGGTTTTGAGCCCTACAGGTGTGACTAGAGACTGGCTAACTGCCCATGACACCTAGGAAAAGCAACAAAAACCAGCATAGACAGCACCCCCCCAGGACCAAACTTAGGAAACCTAGGGGCCTTAAGACAATCTGTACTAAATGGAGAAGAAGAAAAAGAAAAGAAAAAAAACATCAGCGTAATACATTCAGAACTGTTTTAAGTGTCAGCTTGAGACTAATCTGGACCTATGAATGGAGAGGAATATAAAACTCACACAGTGTGTCCATTGCAAGTAAAGATGGAAAATAAAGATGCAAAAACTGTCCAAACAGACACTGAAAAGATACAAATTGGTATGAGGTGAAAGCATTGGAATAGCATTCTTTACTGAGGTTCAGAGTTTGGCCTGAATTCAATTAACCTTTGACTAACAATTAAATGCAAGTGTTACTTTTTTTCAGTGCAAATATTAGTTCCCCCCCCCCCCATCAATTTTGATGAACGATGAACTCACCAAACCGGTTGTGAGGAACACTTCAATTTAATTGTGAATCAAAAGGCCTTTGGTGCCTCCTTAACACATAGAGATTTGCTTTTTTTAAAATCAAATACATTACACTGAAGATCCGTCTCTCATACGCTCAAAGATAAAGGCACGCACACACTAACGCTTACTAAAGGAAAGAAAGTTGGATATGCGGAGGGACAATTCAAGTATATGCACGTTTCAATCTGATCTGTACAATATAACAATCAATGTGCTTTTCTCCATACAAAAAGTGCGCTGGCTGTCATTAAGGGTGTCTATCTCATTGCTGCATTTTCACCAGTGTTAGGTAGGCTCAGGACTTCAATATAATTAAAACAAATATTTAATGGACAAATTAAAATAATTATGAGTTCTCCCCATCTCTCACATTTAGAATCATCAATGGTACTTATTCTTGCACATCACCACTATGCCATATACATAAGCTAGGGAGCACTGTGCTGGAAGCTGGAGAGTGAGGCTTTGTGAAATAAAAAATGGGTGGGGCTGTCAAAAGCTATCTGTGACTCATTTCAACCAATCATTTTTGTTGCGGTTCAAACAAGTCAGTGAAGTTAGCTCCTCCCATTATGGGGTTCAAGATACCTCACTCAGCACGACTGGGAGCCGATCATGTCCCGCCAATGCGGACAACCAATTTGCATTTATGAGCCACAGAAAGATTTACTCTTTAAAATGTCTGTAAAATTCAAATCTTATTCAAGGGGATCAGAAGAGGGGATGACCAGAGACACATTTGTAGCTTTGGCTAGTAAGCATCTTTCTAAAAAAACAAAACAAAACAAAACAAAAAAGGACAAAAATGAATTCTGGTCAAGCTTTGCAGGTCACACATTCCTTTTCAGCCATGTGTTGTGCAAATTTCACTTTGGAATAAAGATGGTGGGGCAAAAGAATAGCAATAAGCTACAAAAACTGAAATCTCAAAATGAATCAAACCCCCTACGGGAAATAGTGGACAGCTGATAAAAACATTTTTTAAAAACATGTTGATATCATAGCGCACGCCTGTCACTAGTTATGTTCAGCTACTGTACTCCATACAGGTATATTGCTCCACTACAATAAAATACTATTTACAGAGAAAGCTTACAGTCTGTGATATTAAAAGATATAAGAGACTTAAACATTACATGATCATATCATTTACATGTATATGCATTTGTATATAATCACTGTATACACTGTCACGCATGAGTAAAAACACAGCGCACCCGCGGAGATTAAATTCCAGACAGTGCCTGTCGCTTGAGGGAGACGCAGGAAGAGGAAGGGCTCGTGGAGAGAGAGAGAGAGAGAGTCGTCGCGACACAAGAGCCGCGCACAAAACAGAGGGGAAGAGAAAGGTAAAACACTTGTTTACAGCACTATCATAATGTACAAAGTCAACATTACTCCTATAAGACTCGTCCCACCAACGAAACACAGATACAAGGTTGCTTTAAGGAGTGTTGCGTCTCCACCCCTCCCCCCACCGCCGGAATCCTACAGCAGACCGTCCAGGTTCTTCTCCGCCGTCTCCTTGTCATCGGTGGTCGGCTGGGGACTGTACTTGTTGTGGTAGTCCTTCAGGATCAGCACCACATCGTGGTGGCCGAAGTGCTCCGCCTCTTCCATCGGAGTGTTACCCCACCTTGGAGAAGAGAGCACGGTGTTGAGCTCGACTCTTATGTAAGAAACGACTGGGTGCGTGAGGGAAAAAATGAGCAAACTCTGGTTTGTTTTTAAACCAGCTCTTTCACAGCGCTGACAGGAGCTAGAATATAATGCTGTTAACGTTTAACATTTTCTACACAAAAACTCGTAATGCAAGGTGTAACTGGCAGAAGACTTTGCTACGTGTTCTAAGACACACATATGCACACATACGTGCGCGCGCACGCACGCACACACAGTATCATACACACACACACAGACACATACACACACACGCACGCACACAAGAGTATCATACACATACACACACACACACACACACACACACACACACACACACACACACACACACACACACACACACACACACAGAGTATCATATAAATCAGTTCACCTGTCTCTGGGTACTGGGTTCACCTTGCAGGCCTCCAGTAGAAAACGCACCACTTCAGTATGTCCTAAAAACAGCAGACATAACAGTTACCATAACACAGAGCAGGTTCTCTGCATCGCATGGTTCACTGCGCAGCTAACACCTAATGGCACAAGAGTCTGGACCAAGTCCTTCCCAGTGTTTGACAATACATTGCTTGTAGTGGTGTGCAGTACATGAATGAACTAACCTTTTTGAACAAATCTTTAAAATGAACCAAACTGTACTGAATCACCACTCTGAAATACTCGTTCCTGTTATAGTACATTAGCATGCGCGTCAAGCCAAAGATGACGGTCCACATCTCTTCACTCATGCCAATCGAATCAGTAACAAACTTTCAGCATAACAAGGGGTCCCACAGATGGCTGAAAACAAGCACCAAGTAGAAAACAAGCACCAAGTTTTACACTTCCCCATTTCTATCACAAAACCCAATGTTTTAAAGAACTTCATTTAATTGTTTTATTTATTCATTTTTTTGTAAGGGACAGCTGCAGAAGCAGTGCCCGATGCACTGTACATGTGCATATAGTTAGCGTTCACCTTTGTACCATTTCCTTTGAGTTTTTTCTAACCAAAACGCATACAAAGAACTTCTCAGACTCCATCATCTTTTCAGGTTGTGCTCCTTTCTTCCCTCTTTTTCAGATGTGCTTTTTCACAATGGAATATGGGGCTCTGTGGAATATGTGTTTGGAAGTCCAGTTTCTAAACCACTGATACACTGCCCTTCCCTAATGACCACTGTGGCACACCTGAAACAGGCCACTGTCCTTCCACTCATAGCCCCAGTAGCACATACCCCCATCAGGACATTATGTTAGGCCTCACTCAAACCTGTAAATCAAATAAAATCCCGGCCATTTCAGGAGCCACTTGGGAATGTAATGGGACATCGATGACGGCCTTTCTGACGTCAGTAAAGGCCCTGCAGTGTTGACCTGTCGGCCAGAGATGTCGCAGATTGCTGCTTTGCGCAATTGTGTAAACACTCGAAAAACAAATCAACTGAGTGCAAATCAGGGCGCACCCCGAGACTTTCAGAGGTTTCGCAAGCATGAACATCACTTTTAAAGGGATCCGGTTCTAATGAGCGGCCTTTACCTTTTATCTACGATCTTTAATGCCCGATTTCGGGTGACATCCTGGTTTCTCAGCAAATGGCTTGTGGCCATTAAAAATGACGACATGTAAAGCAACCTGGCGCCTGAGCTCAAAAACGATGATAACCGCACCATGCAAAAATGTTAGCGTTCGGCATTCGTGTCACGTACTACGTCTAATCTGGGGAGGTACCTTCAGCAGCTGCGACGTGGAGCGCTGTCCTGGAGTCGTAATCCATCTGTTCCATGTCCATAGAGGACAGTGCGAATCTGAAGAGCAAACACAGGGCAGTACAGTACAGTTAGAAGCACAGCCAGCCGCGCCTTATGATGGCTCCCCACGAACCCCTTTTTTTTGTGTGCTGGGGTGGAAGAGGCTCATTCAACAGCTAGATTTGCTTGAAATGCACACGGGGAAAAATGAAACCCCGTGTGAGGGGAATCATCCCACTTTCTCTCTTTGAATATGAGCTAAACATGCAGCGCAGCGCAGCACAGCTCCCGCAAAGCTAGAGGGTGGTTGAGACTAAAGCCTTCAGTATACTTCAAATGAAATCGAATTTGGCCATGTTCGCGCAGGCAAGATGGCGAGTTTGCGACCAAAACGAAGCGCCGCATTGGGCTTCGATCGCCGCAGTGTGTGCAGGCTGGCTAGCTGAACTTTTCGCACAGACCCTCCCAATACACCGTCGCCTGAAATTGGTCAAGAATTGGTTGCGTTTTTACGTATGCATTTGGGCCACTTGTTTCCTGTTTACATCTTATCATCGCGTCCAGCTGGTTCTCTACTTACGTCGTTAGCTCTAGCTAGCTATATTTCGTGTTGGCAAGCGATTTTTTTCCTGCGAATCCAGCTGGAAACTTGTTATTGGGGAAATGCACCGCTTTTGTAGCTAGCTAAGTGTTAGCTTGCTACCAAAATCCTCATTAGTTATTTGACATTATCAATTTGGCGTCAATTCACCACCAATTGTGTGACATAGGCTAGTTGCTAATAAAGTTAACCAGCTTGCTAATTAGCTACAGTATATTCCTATGGATAGTCAGATAGCATTTATTCGAAGTTATCATCAAAAGAAAATTAACCATGCTTAGTAATGACAATTGCTGATAAACAGTTGTTTAAATGTAATCATTTTCCAGTTTCTGGAGCACACTTTCTTGTCTGTTACAGGATCCTATTATAAGGTATGACGGTTTAAACACAGGCTTATTTTGTACATCAAGCATGACTAAGGCCATGTTCGAAACCGTTCCCTATTCCCTAAATAGTGCACTATATAGTGTTGAACAAATTGGCGAACACACTATATAGTGCACTATTTAGTTGTGCCCTTGCCGATATTAACTTCGTTGGTATTTATATTTGCGGTTCCGTAGTCTAGCGACTAGCAAGCTCCCCCATCTGGCGTGGAGCGTCATTAAATGAACAGACCTCAAGTTGCAGCGTTTGGTTGCGTATTCGACAGCAGTTCGACAGCCTGTGCAAACACGCCAAATTCTATTTCGTTTTAAGTATACTGAGGCCTTAAGGGCCACTGACAGTTACTGACAAACTGACAGCAGCACACCATTGCCCAGGGGGGGGAGCCAAAAGCACAGAGTCGAGCTGAATAAAGAACAGAACACAAGAGGTTGGGCTGAGGTTTCGTTGACATCATCTCAGGACCTTCAAACATTCAAGACAAATGACAGAATGTGATGTGCCAAAGCAGGGCGAGAGCTTTAAATGCCACCACGTGAAGATTAAGAAGAGCTGTGTACCTCCTCAGGGCAGATACATCCCCCGTGTAGGCGGCGAACAGGAGGTTGATGACTGACTTCACCTGCAGGGAGATAGAAAAGGCGTTTGTGGAAGACAAGACAAAAGAAGAGGGAGCACACCACAGTCGACACCCACACCGCAAGCTGATCCAATGCCATGGTGATCAATGCCAGCTAGCATACTTTATAACTGAATCACTATGAAATTACCAAAAAAACAACAAAAATAAATAAATAGTTCTTCTGCAGTTTTTCAGCAATGATTTATTTCTTTATGGCTGCAAGAACGAAGGCGTTTATAGGGCCGGAAACAGTCTAAAGCTGCGCTGTTATCAGGAGCCAATGTTATGAAGACAAGTTATCAACTTAATTATCAGGTCAAACATCATGGTCTCAGGCTCTAGAGCTATTTATAGACTGGGAACTGCATTGGAAGAAGGTGTTTATCAAAAAAAGGTCACAGGTCGCATCCTATGGAGGAATTCTGAAAATGTTACTTTCAGTTGACTGAAAAAGAGAACATTGGAGAATGCTCTTGCTTGTTATTAAATGGCAATAAAGTCTGCCATGCATCTCTATGGTGCATTCAGATTAATCAGATTAATTTCAGTTTTAAAAGGACAGAAGATCAATGAAAAGAAAGTTACAAAATTCATTCAATAATTACTTAAAAGGAAATAACTACATGGTGGATTGCCGCCTTCAATGGTGTGATTGTCAAGTAGTGAGATGGCCAGCAGGGGGCACAGTGAACCACAGTGATTTGTAGGGTTCGCCAAACCTCCATACCACTAAAATGTTCTTCTGGTAACATAAGGTTGAGCAGGTACTGGGGGTATAATAAATTTAATAATTCATTGATCATTAATTAAGTATTAGCAAACAGACATTAATCAGTTTTTGTTCGCTTGGGTGGTGTAAGGCCCATAAAACCGGATCAAGGACGTCTGCTGGCACGGTAATGCACGATAACCAATGATTAACCAGATGTAAAGCTGCTGTTTTTCAACTAAAATTGACCCAAACGATCAACGTGTGCAAAAAATAAAAGAAATCATCATAAAAAGTTGCATCCTAAGAATAAAAAAATGTGATCAAATTACCCATTTCTAATACACATTGTGCTTGGAGGACACTTGAATGGGGCTATAGTAAATGTGGTATTACTCCTTTGGCATGTGTAACGCATGCATATGCAACATAAATGACTAAATAATGCTTCCACATGCAGATACAAGACCATTTTAAGTCTCAAAAATCTTGATATAGTCATTCAAAGTCATGAAGCAAAACAGCATCTCAGTCCGAAGGAGAAAAATGTACAACCCTCAGACAACACACAGGGCACAGCACTGTAGCTAAATCCATGTGACAAGTAATTCTCAGGGCACAGAGAGTAATTCTCAGAGTACAGGGAGCCTGTGTTAAGTGGTGGGGTACCACTCTATGGTCTCCAGTAATAAGAGTACTAGGTCTGGTAAAATGTGACTGAGAGTAACACATACAGTAGTAATGCACACTGCATCATTATGTAATTATTGCTTCCATTAAATTATTCTAAATACAGAGGGTATAAAGAGTATTTGCCCACTCTACGTTTCACATTATATTTGCTTACTTCATGGAATCAAAATGGATTTCATTGGGATTTCTTGCCACTGATCAATGCAAACTACTCTATGTCAAATACAACTCTAAAGGTACACAAAAACAACTCTAAAGCTTTTTCTTAATTGATTACAAATAAAAAACAGACAATAAATAATTGCATACGTATTCACCCCTTTTTCTAGGACACACCCAAACTTTTTGGCCTCAACGTTCATCATCCTAAGAATACTAAGAATCCCTATCATCCCAAGAATTCTATCCCTACTGTGAAACATGGTGGCGGGAGCCTAATGCTATGAGGATGCTTCTCTGCTTCAGGGACTGGAAAACTTGTCAAAATAGAGGGCAAAATGAATGGAGAAAGATGTAGACAAATCTTGGAGGAAAACTTGCTGCCGTCTGCAAGAGACTTGAGATTTATATTCCAGCAGGACAATGACACAAAGCATACAGCAAAAGCCACATTGGAGTGGTTTAAAAACAAAAAAATCTATTTCCTGGAGTGGCCCAGTCAAACCCCAGACTTCAATCTCATTGAGAATCTGTGGAAATATTTGAAAATTGCTGTTTACCAATTGCTAGTCCCCATCCAATCTGACGGAATTCAAGTAATTTTGTAAATAAGAATGGGCAAAAATTGCAGTGTCCAGATGTGCAAAGCTGGTAGAGACTTATCTGAATAGATTCACAGCTGTAATTACAGCTAAAGGTACTTCTACCAAGCATTAAGTCAAGGGATGTTAATACTTATAGAATCAATTATTGTCCGTTTTGTTATTTGTAATTTATTAACAAAAAGTTCACGTTTTAAAAAAAAAGTGGTATTATAGAATATTTTGTGTTGATCAGTGGCAAGAAATCACAATGAAACCCATTCTGATTCCATGAAGTACGAAAATAAAATATGAAAAACGCCAAAGGGGTGAATACTTTTTATACCCACCGTAGTATAATTACAATTACACTATTTGAAGAAAAATCGAACAAAGCCATGTTATTTATCAAGTGTTGTTCTGAATTAGCATCAATATTACAATCTCAGTTTTGTATTTATACCTATGTATCCTCTTTATAGGTTCTAAAAAAAGAAATGGTTATAGACCAAACTCAGATAGACACAGCCTTTCTATAACAGCACGGCAAGGTTTCCCAAGTTACACCCCAGTTAGCGAGACAATGGCTTTCCCAGTCCCATTTGGTCCTTTCCTCCACAGCAGTACACAGTTTTGTAGATTTGTCTTTACATCAACAGAAGCAGTACAGAAGCAGCAACAGGGTTGGACAGCAGCAGGTTCTGCAGCACAACAGGGCAGCGATCAAGCACGTTCACAACCCACACACGGACACAACTAACAGCAAACATAAGTGGCCCCACGTGGCGGACTGCAGATTTGGATATCAACACAGTCTTGGGGGTGGGGACGTGAACAAATCCGTATTGCTGGGTGTACAATGAAGGGTGACAGGTGTCAGGGACTGATCTCTGATCAGACATGAGCACCTCACAGCGGCTAGACACTCCAGCCCCCACCTACCGTGGCCTGAGCGCCATGGCAACTTCGGAACACTTCTATGGAATTGGTATTGATTGGTTATACCCCATGTGTCTGTATCCAAACTCACTGCAACCCCACGTGCTCAAAATGTGAGCAAGATTATAATGGAACGAACCATCTGCAAAAATAACAAACAGGCACTTTCGCTATGGTATAACCCAGCATGTGAATGCACAATGTCTTTTAAGACCTATGTTTATTTTATTGACTATTTAAAATTGAGTGAGCTGTCAATCGGTTTCATATCCTTGGCTTTACTAGGTTTTACCATATTTGCATTGATGCGCATAGTTGAAAGTGTGCACTTATACAGTCATACGCACAAAAAAGCTGAGCCTCGCTCTCCTCTGCCTTCCAACACCCTGAGAATCTAATGCCAGAGCAAGCTCCACTCACCCAATGCAACTCTGCAATGTGCTTGCAAATAATGCTGAAAAACCACAGTGCACACATTTCAATGACCCGACACCCGAGGCCTTCTGGGTCCCTTATTTCATAGAACTATTCATAAATACAGGTAAAATGTACACTGCACACGCTACGATTTAATTTTTCTTTTACCTGTCTCAGTTGGTCTCTGAAATGTGGAGCCATATCTACCGGCACAAATTCCTACTTTTCAGGAAAATATTAGCAGTCTGAACGACTGGCATTTAGAGGGAAACTGGCTTAAAAGTCATGCAACTTAAAAGGCGAAAGAATAGCTATTATTATGCAGACATTTTTTAATGGTCTTCTTTATTCGAATGACACAGGGTTTAACAAGGCAGCATAAACGTAATACAGGCTCGTCATCCAAAGTTACAATACAGGCTGCAGTGACACAAGCTACGTCTAGGCATTTTCTGAGCTGAAACTAGTTTAAAAAAACGATTCCACCAACCATCCGTACAAGCGCAAACGGTAATACATTACAATGTCATGTGACTTTCAGTGACACATATTCATATCTCCACTGTTAGGAGGAACAACTGAGCCCTTTATGTCCAAGACCGTTTGACGGCTAATGGCGCATTTCTAACCAATCAATTGAACAGTGTGGCAATGTTCACAAGGAAAGTGAGCCTTTTTTTCAGCTTCTGCAGAATTGCTCCATGAACTCAAAAAGGGCAGAGTCATTTAACCCAAGGTGGAGAGAGACTACGAAGACAAAACATGGGTGGGGTTTACAATAAATGTAATAAATGATACACAAATATGCATGCTGAAGGGGGGAAAATATCACAGAGACAAAAAATGAAAAGAAAAGAACAACATTCCGATACACAAGGAAATGGTAAAAAATGTTACATACATAGAAAAATAATGAGAAATAATAACCCCGACAGAAATACTGGTACTGCATTTAAAACCTATCTCTTGTGGATAACAATCGTGGTTTGTGATGCGACTATGGGATAGGCTCAAAACCCCTATGGTAAATGCAAAGACTATAAAGTGTTCCTTTATCCTATAGATAAATGCATTATAATTTAGCAATTTAGAAAACAGCTAGCATGTTATATCAACATGAAAACATACAGAACGACATAGGCAATACCCCCATGGTAGGTTTCAGATTACAGATTCAGATTCCAAGTACAATGCAGCAAAAGACTCATGCTTTAAATAAGTAATCAAAAACAACATCACTATGCACTTCTCATACAAGTGATGTAAATGCAAAAAAGTATGTAAACAAGTCTATAAGTCTATCGCTGTATTACTGCACTGATCTCTTGCGCGAACTATGATTGTTCCTACCATGTATTAATGCACATCTTGTAAGTCGCTCTGGATAAGAGCATCTGCTAAATGCTTAAAATGTAAATGTAAATGTATAAGTATGTAAATGACTGGGAATTTATCAACTGTTTTCTCAATTGAATCCACCGCGAGTTAAGGCTGTGAATGCAAAGTACCACATGAGGAGATGACTGGTAAATGTTTGACAATTAAAATACATTTCTCCCATACAAACATACAAACATCCTGTCAAATGTAAAAGCCTGTTACAAGCATAAACAATCTCAAGAGCTGTAAATGTGTAACAAGTAAATGCTCGTTCCGTTCCAATTTTAACCTGTTAACACTCCATACATACTGTTACGGTAGGCATGGCGTATACCTGTTAGGCAATAACATTTCCAGCAAGGTCTGACTTTAATATATCAAACTATTGAAAAATAGTTACTATGCAATGCAGCACAACGTCTAAGGCCTCTGTTAAAATAACTGGGGGAGAGAACAAACAGAAACAACCAAAAAAATTTAAATAAATACAATTCAAATTCAAATATATCACGAGAGTTGCTTTTGTGAAAGCAGATACCCGTTAGAGAAAAAACGTTTCCAGCATGGTGTGACATTAATGAATCTAACGCAATACTTCCTAATGCAGGGCAGCGTAACATGTAAGGCCTCTTGTCAGAATAACAGTCCCATGCAATGGAGGTTACACGAGGGAAGCGGCTTTTGTAAAGCCTAACGGAAAGTTTATGGACAACTGGTTCCCTTCAGAGCTTCTGATGTGCTGTTGAGCGTTCCCATGGTTCCTCCGTGCCGCACCCAGGGGTAAAAATAGCTTTCGACCCTTTAAAAGCAGCTTGTGTTTGGCTTGGATAAAATCTCATTTCGTACAATGGCTGAAGCGGTAATCAGTTGAATATGGATTTAAATACACAAAATGTATGCATGCGGAGAACAGAGGGAAAGATTATATGGAAATTCGTATTTAGAACTTTAACTATGTTATTCTTTTACATTTTTTGGAGTAAATGTTGCCACTCATCTGGCCTCCTTGTGCGAGTATGACGGAGCAGGTCCCCCTCACAACCCACGACGTAAAATCAACAAGGCTGACAGGGTAGAGCCACCATGGGAGATGTCACTGAGCAACTGGGCCTTACTCCGTTTCTCTATGCGCTTCACTCAAGCGTGAGGGGAGACAATGACGTTCTGCCACTGTCGTAACCATGGAGACATGGTCGCAAAAGGTGACAAGGAACCTTAAACTCAACAGCACATCATAGCCCTCGTAACAAATAGCCTTTGAAACTTGCTGGTATACGAATGCGAATGTAAACGTATCGTCTGTGCCATGATTATGCATAAAAGATTCAAGTCTGCAATCCTGGTGCACTTCAAAAGTGTCAGGGCACTTCAAAGCTCGTCCTGCCTGCTTTGGTTTCCATGGCATAAAGTGACGCAACGAAAGGACAAAGCTGAAGCCGAAACGTGCAACGTCTTCCGGCCTGGATTTCACTTCATCTGCTTTTTAGAGTCTCAAAGCACAACTCTGAGGAGAAAACATCATATATTTCCCCACAAGAACAAAAGTAAGGTACAGCAGCTCAACTACACATTGTGACATTCACAAAACACCAGACCTAATGGAAATGAATATTTTTATGATAATCTACATAAATAAGAGAACGGGGGTACAGAAGCTGCTGGAGGGAGTGGCCCCCTTCTCCACAAACCCGCTGTACGACAGAAGATCCTTTAGTTTTGGTCCACGACACTGTCCATCCTATAGACTACAGTGGTGGAGCTGTCCTCGTTTGACTCAGTAGGGGAGACCTTTTTCCACAGAGTATCTTTGAGAGCTAACTCTTGCTGAAGGCTCTCGTGATCCATTGGTCCGAAGGTTTGCTGCTGTTTTAAGTAACACGGATAATACATTAGTTTTTACATTAGGAGAGTGAATAGGCCACTCATTTTTAATTTTTTATCCAGTGAAAAACACCTGTTGGGCCGGATTGGAGCGGCAGCTGATTAAATGCACAGACACATTACTAATACATAATTTAAAATAAGTAGATATGTGGTAATATTGCACTTTCTAATTTTGTCCATATAATATGCTGTAATTTGACAAGCCAGCTAGCTTCAAATATGCCAATGGCATGCTACTTGTGCTGCAGGTGTGCTTATGTGAGGTTTCTCTGGAATCTGTGAATGTCAAAAGGGACACAGTTAATCAAAATTGTATTATTATCAACCTGCTTTGCATGTGGTGTGTTTGTTTTGACTCAATATGGTGGTTACACACGGCAGCCTCAATTTCCTGCTTGTGCTTAGGGCTGTGACGGTATGAACTTTTCACGGTATGATAATCGTACTACTCAATATCACGATTTTCGGTATATCACGGTAAAAGTATCACACAAAGTTTACAACTTGATCTGTTTATTGTATGGCTCTTTGCAGATTTATACACCATTTTAGTTAAAAAATAAAACAAAAGGGGGCTGGCGGATAGCGTAGCGGTCTAACGCACCCCACTTTGGCTGGCCCGGTGTGGTGTGCGCTGCCTCTACCAGACAGGCCCTGGTCGTCAGCCCAATCGGAGGCGGTGTTTGGCTGTCCGCCTCCGGGGGAGGGGGGAGGGTGAGCCGGCACGAGTCCGTCGAGGAGCAGGAAAAAGGCGTCCACGGTAGAATTCCGTCTCGGAAGAGGCGGATAAATTCGGCCCGGAAATAATGTCTCGCCCCGGAGGACGGGCGGCGGACTCGTGGGAGAGGGCGAATTGAGATAAATAGAGGGTATAATTGGCAACCAAATTGGGAGGAAAAACAGGGGGAAAATTTGAAATAAATTTATTTAAAATATATATATTTTTTTTTAAATGCAACTGACTATAGTTCACTCCTTGTAATTGCATGTTTAAATCAATTTAAATCATTCACTTTGCAAATTAAGCAACATTAAACCGTTACCCTCCTAAAATGTCTAAATAACCCATATTAAATAATATAATACTGGACCTGGGGTGTCTGCTAATGTAATTTAATCCCACCACCTCTGGTTGTTCTTGCATTTTGTTTTGTTTACAACGCGATTGTGCACGTGCAGACGGCTCCCTCGCATTTCCCAAACCTGGTAGTAGTGGTTATTAGCGAAATCTCCGTTTGCAGTCCCTTTATAAAACTTGCGATGTCCGACGCTGACTCCGATGCCGAGGCGGTCTGTAATGACGAATTATATCCCCCCCAAAAAGCGAACTCGTTCGTTCGTGTGGACTCACTTTTGATTAACATAAAGAGGGTGTTGTTGTTGAGAACGGATCTCCCATCTATAGAGAATGTGAAAAACATGTAATGGCCAGAGGAGGGAACAAGTTAAACCTTGCATTCCACCGGCATGAGCATCATCCTTCACGTTATGGAACAATGGAAAAGGTGAGTGGCTAAATATAGTAGCTACTAGATCCGAAAAGCTGATGAAGATGGCTTTTGCCACGTGACTTACTATGACGGTATTATGTTAAGTTTATCACAGTACTATTTCATATTTTAATATCGTCATACCGGTATACCGTCACACCCCTACGTGATCCAGCTACATCTATATCAAATCCAGCCCATTAAACAGAGCTCTATGTTCCTATTGGAAATTGAAAGCTGAAAAAGAAGCCAGAGTACATCTACAAACACACACACATTTGGAGCATAGTATCAGCACGGACACCTAGTGTTCCTCGTGGGAGATGCCATTTGCTTCAGCAAACTTTCAGACATGTCATACTGTACGTTTTCAAAAAGTCATACCTCCCATTTTTCACAGGACAAACTGGACACCGAGACACACAAAAGCACTAGGGGTGTAACGGTACACGCATTCGTACCGAACCGTTCGGTACAGGACTTCCGGTTCGGTACGCGCTGTGAACCGAACGAATGCAATCTTGCTTTAAACACTAATGCACGTGCGGAACTTAATTCAAAAGTCTGAGTCCCCCTCCCCCCTAATTTTATGTTTTGCATTTCTTTATTACCCCGCTGTACCGGAAACGTACCGAACCGTGACTTCAAAACCGAGGTACGTACCGAACTGATTTCTGTGCACCGTTACACCCCTAAAAAGCACATTGCAGTATATTTTCCATGTTGCCAAAGACAAATCCCAACAACTTACATTAAACCATTAATATGACACATTAACAGTATATGTATATTAACAGTTAAGTAAAGAAGAACACAATCCCCATTGCAAAGTGATTGTTTCAGCTGTTACAGCCCTTCCTGCATAATACAAGTAAGAGGGGCCTATGATTGATCCTCTCTTGCTAAACCATCCAACGAATGCAAACGGACTGTTTGCCCCCGCCGTTTTGAGCTTTGGTGAAGGGCGCTGATGTGATTCGGCAGACGTGGACCCCTGGGACGAGTCTAGGGAAGAGAGAAAGGGGGGAATGTACTCACCCGCTGGTCGCCACCTTCCCTGCGCGGGTCCAGCTTCTTGACGAAATGCCTCAGGTTGTCGTAGTTGTGGAAGTTGCATAGGGACACGAGGTCCTGTAATGCACAGTTACACCCACTCAGCTTTCCGACACTTACCTAGCCTACAGGCTCAAGCACTTTTCAAGTAACTTCCTGCTCATATCAAAACGGTACAATAGGCTAGACGATGAATTTTGCAGATCAATAAAGCACTTTTTTTTCTTTTTCTTTTTTAAACCTCATTATCACTGGAAATTAATGCTGTCACGTGATCATATTTGTGCACCCAAATCCAAACCCCAACCATTTTAGTAAATTATGATCCAGGATCAGTATATAGGAATAGAATTTGTATAAACTGTAGATATGACGATTTTTCAAGACAATCCATGCACTTTAAATGCATCTCTGTCAAAATATTTTCATTTTCAAGAACTTTAAAGTCCTGGACTTCCTTCTTCTGCATTTGAGGACGTTAAATGATTTTCAAGGAGAGTGGGAACCCTGTGAAACTGACTGAGCCACAATGTGGATATTGGATGTTACAAGTTTCTTTCATAAGGTAGGTTTTAAATATGTCTCTATCCAGTGTCCACGACACTGTCCATCCTATAGACTACAGTGGTGGAGCTGTCCTCGTTTGACTCAGTAGGGGAGACCTTTTTCCACAGAGTATCTTTGAGAGCTAGCTCTTGCTGAAGGCTCTCGTGATCCATTGGTCCGAAGGTTTGCTGCTGTTTTAAGTAACACGGATAATACATTAGTTTTTACATTAGGAGACCAGTTGTGTCAGTGAATAGGCCACTCATTTTTTCCTCTTTCTCCAGTGAAAAACACCTGTTGGGCCGGATTGGAGCGGCAGCTGATTAAATGCACAGACACATTACTAATACATAATTTTAAATAAGTAGATATGTGGTCATTTTGTACTTTCTAATTTTTTTCATATAATATGCTGTAATTTGACAAACCAGCTAGCTTCAAATATGCCAATGGCAGATCTCAGAGCAAAATATGGTTACGTGTAAATTCAAGTACAACATTTTGTACTCACAAATAAAAGCGAAACCTAAGAGGTGTAATAAATGAATAAACACTGTACAAAGGGCTGAAGAAAGAGTACAAGATGTAATACCATAAACTAATAGTGAAACTTAACAGGGGTATAGGATCATAAATTAATAAACACTGCACAAACATATCCTAAACTGATAGTGAAACTTAACAGGGGTAATGGGATCATAAATGAATAAACGCTGTACAAAGACATGTGAAGGAAAACCATTGAGGGTACCACTGGGTCGCAATTAAAATGCGTATGGATTTCAGCTATTTACAGTACTGTACTGCATACCCCCTGGCAGCTTGTTTTCTATGTCTGCTTTAAAAGGAGGAAAAGTCCATGTCATTGCATTTTGTGGCATGAACTGACCAAAATGACCTGCATTCAAGAAGCTGCATCATTTTGTATCAGCTCTTGGGTATGTGTTTGTTTGTGAGTGAGTGAGTGAGTATGCATTTGTGTGTGTGTGTGTGTGTGTGTGTGTGTGTGTGTGTGTGTGTGTGTATATAATGCCCTAACTTACCGTGCAGAACTGGATGCCTCGGACACTGTTTCCCAGCTTATCCAGTGGAGGGGACCAGCACATTATTCCCATAACATTGGGCACCACCAGCAGGATGCCACCTGACACACCAGATTTTGCCGGCAGGCCCACCTTTAATGCAGAGAAGAGATTAGACATATACACAATGACAAGGATCATTAAATGTACGGTCGCTATATTTACCACAAAATGTTGTGGTGTGTGTTGTTTTATGCATTGCAGTACAGTTTTTACTTTAATACATTTTCAAAAAACTAATTGAATTCAATAAGTGTAAGCAGGTCATGGCCAAGATTCTTGTAAAATCCCTTACAGTTAATGTGTAAATATCTGTTGAAAGCACTCCTAAATGGATTTCACCTTCATCCTATTCATCTATTTTTATTAACAGTCATCTAGATTTTTTGTGTGTTAATTCTCAAAATTGTAGAGGAGGTTGTGGTGTTTATATAAAAAAAAAAAAGAAAAAAAAAAAAAAAAGAGAAATTGGAACATATAATACAATTATTATTTCCCCGCTGGTTTAATCCTTGCAGTGCAGTCACCCCCCTCCTCAGCTGTCACGTGAGGTCAGGGCCAACGCGGTGACGTGTGATTGGACAGTCCGTCTGGAAATGTGGGCCTGATGAATGTTGGCTGGGGAAGGCCACTCCCCACCTGGCAGATGGGCAGGCATGATCTGTACATGGGTCAGCTGTGACAGAGACCCCTGGACTGACGGGAGGGTGTGTGTGCGTGTAGGCATGACGGATATTACTGTAATAGGGGAGGGGGGAGGTGCTGAAAGAGTCACGGGGGCAGACTCACGTGGAAGGCGAACTGCCCCGAGAAGTCATACATTCCGCAGGAGTGCATGAGGCTCAGGGTGTCCCGCACTGCCTCGGGGCTCAGCACGCGCTCGCCCGTGATTGGGCAGAAGCCGCCGTTGGCCAGCGTGGCCGCCATGACGCTGGCGCTCTCGCACGTCACCTCGATGGAGCACAGCTGCGGGAAACAGATGCGGGGGGATTCAGTACCAGCACTTTTAGGTTTAACCATAACTTAAGCTCTCGCGGATTCGGAAACACGAAAAAATGAAATTACATTCGCTATTAACAAACGTAAAGTGCAACCACCGACCATTATGAAACTGTACAAGTATACTTATGTCCAAAATAAAGTCGAAATTTAGGAGAAAGTAGAGCTAGAATGTAAATGTAAAAGTAAATTCAAACAGACGTTTTGTCACAAGGATGGCAGAGACATTCAGTGACAGACAGCTGTCAACACTGGAGAATGATATCATCAGTATCCCCTCATGCATTCCTTCAGAGTTCTCCATGTGATGCCAGCCAGGAAGCTGTCATATTACACTGTGCCTTTGCCAAAAGGCCCATACAGGCTCCTGCCAGCCACAACTAGACCCACATATAAAGCACTGCATTGTGCTCAGTTGTATGTATGAGCAGGTCTTACAGGCCTGCACTTTGATTCCAACTCACCTGGAAGTAGAAGTCTAGAATGGAGGTCATGTCTGTTCCCTCAGGGAAACACTTCACAGGGAAACAAACAAAGGAGCTTGTGAGATCCGTCCGCAGGAATAAAAATGTTTCACAGACACACCCATCAAATGCTAACCACACAAACGAAGAGGGATATCTGGCACACAAATTGATTTGCTAAACACACAAACACAAGAATGTCTGGCATAAAAATCAAAGGCTAAACACACAAACAAGAAAAGGTTATGTTCATGTACAGCAGGGAGCACTACCGCAGTGATTTAGGTGCCCTGGCCAACAGTGGAAAAGTTAAACACTGAGATATATTTTGTGCGTTTTGGACCCAGGCGCATGAAAATGCTGACGACGGGGGTAGGCATTTCACTCGTGGGCGGATAAGAGCCACCGTGCCCTGAATGAGTCATTTTAACATTCTCAGTTGCAGGCCTGCAAACCAGTGACACAAACACAGTGTATTTTTATCTATACAGATACAGTGCGGCTAAATCGTGACAAAGTTTGCTTGGAGAACCCGTCGGAGAGAAGCATGAAGATAAGATAAAAGCAAATTACATTCATAAAAGATCTGCACTCAACAAAACGTGAGGCTCTGATTGGCTATTGTAATTAACATGTACACCTGTGGTGACATTTCACAGTTCAATGATACAATGATACAAAGATGAACGCGGTACGCTAAAACGCTTGGATCTTTAGTCTCATCGTAACCTAAAAAACACTGAGTGCGGATCTTTTATAAATGATGACACAGTAAATTAATTACAACAGGGCTCATAAGAGAGAGGGAGGAAGGGAGGGAGGGAGGAAGGGACAGAGAGCGTACATTATGCCCATACAGGCTCCTGCCAGCCACAACTGACCTTCTTTTCTTTCAGGTAGTAGCCTATGGCAAAATTCCTGTCCCCTGACTCACGCTCTGACTGGAACCTGGAAAGAGGGGATACAGCCCATCAGCAATGGAGACTGGTTTCACAACCCATCCATTCCAACATCACTCAGTTCGTTCCAGAGTTTCCGACGTCACTAATGCAGTGATCTTTACCACAATTACTCTAATGGCAAGTATTCTTAGAATTCACAACCCGATTCAGCATTTAAGAGATCTGCCAAAGAAAACCAAGAAAAAGCAACAGTGATTGTATATCACTGCAGCTTATCGTATCTCTCGAGTACTTACGTAGCATTGCTGAAGCCCACATACTCATTCCCCGCCATTTTATTTAGGAAATTCATGACCTGTGGGGCAACAGAATCAAAACTGAAACCAGCTAATTTTTACTCAAATCAGCTCAAGAAGACAGCAGACCTGGGTCTAATATGTATTTGGAATACCATGAACTAGACGTCAACAAAAATGTGAAAACACTCCTGCAGACCCTGGTGAATTTAACAGAATATGTAGCTAACCCAAATGTACAATCATGTGACAGAAGAGTTTTGTTCTGAATATTGGTGGAAATAGATGTTTCTTTTAACATTGTCAGTTATATGCAGGACTTGTACAGGTATCTAAAGTATTTGAAATAATTATATTTCCCAGGTCTGTTAGACAACTACTTCTACTGTGATTAACTATGAGTTGACTTAAAAAAAAAAAAAATCCAGATTTACTCACATAGTCAAATTTCTCAGCATTACTTGCCCCTTGCTGAAAGACAAAAAGAATAAAACGAGTATGAATTTCAATTTATTGATTTAAAGAGAATTACAACAGCAGAAATGCACTAGAAATAGCATGGCCTTTGCTCAAGACAATGTGTCTAAAATTCAAACCGAGCCAAACCAAATACTACAAATACAATTACCAGTATAATAATGCCAGAAACAAACATTCCAACAAATTTTTATGAAGATTAAATTCACAGTAATTGACTATGGTGATATTAAACAGATGAGTAGATGCATTTTGGAAACATTAACATTATTCTTTAAAACAATAGCTATCATAGTAAATGAAAACAACACTTAAGATATACTGTATGAAAGCAGTTAGTAGAAACTGCAAACAATCCAGATCATTTTAAAGCATATGGCTGAGAAATATCAAGATAATGATGCCAAAATTTACTACAAATTCAATTTTGAGGCATTTTACAAATAAGTGGCTTTTTCACACAAATAACCTGCATAGCCACAAAAAAAGGCCATTTGTACAATTTCTTCATATTATGTTTTATGTTTTATTTCCCATTCTAACAATGGAAATTTACATTGTTACATTGCAGTAACAATGACATTTTCAGTCAAATACATTTTTAACCAAATAATGTAAAGGACAAAGAAACAAAGAGGCTGTAAATGAACAGGAAAAAATAACAGCAAATCCTATCTGTCATGTTTGCGATTGCGTGGCACAGTACTGTATACAGTTTGTGTGCGTGCCGGTGCAGGTGACTATGCAGTGCGGTAGGTATGCTGTGGGTCAGCCGCTACACGTGCGGATTAAGGCTAACACTTCTAATCTGGACGGCTCTGACCGTCAACGCTCATTAGCGTGTAGCGCGCTCTCAATAGGGGGGTGGGGTGGCTTTAACAGGTGGAAGGCTCTGCCCATCACACTTAGTGTTCAGTATTCAGAGATGAGCGAGGAAGAGGAGCACTGGAGAAGGAAGGGCATACGTGACAATGTGGCTAAAACCTATTTTGAGAGGGGGGACTAGGGAGTAGGACTATTCTTGCCAAAAAAATACATCTGTATCAAAGTGGCACAGGGAATATTTCCGCAAATTGAATGCATTTTAACAACAACAACAAAACATATATATATATATATATGATTATGAATTATTCTAAATAAATAATTGTGTGTTGCGGCTTAGATTTGAACTCTCATCCCTTTGTAAACTTGGTTTATGGTCCAAACCATTCACTACTGCTTTGTATCGTAGTGTATTAAAACTGTGGACAAAAATGCATGTCATAAATAGGAATGTTTACAGGGAGGCTATAAAATTGTTTAAATCTAGATTTTGTTCAATGCGGAAAAAAACAATTGAAAGTAAAAATTACCAACTTCATTGAACTGTTGCAGTAGTCAAAATATCCCATAGATCCTAATGCTGTAAAATATGTAACAACATATAAACCACAAAAAAGCCTTCAAAAAGACATTACACAGTTCCATATTTTCCCAAGTTCCTCAGGTTATGAGGGAAAGACAACATGCATTGCTTTCCCCGCGTTTAATCCAAAGCACTTGGTGGACAGTTCTACGCTGCACTAAACAATGCATTACTCTCAGTGCACATTTATTAAAGGGTTATGAAAACGGGGGGATTCAATATGTAAACGTTAGCTATTAACATAACAGTGATCGGTTTTAAGCAGAATTATTACAAGAAGAGGGTACGAGAACAGAAAGATACTACAAAATTACCCTGTCAGCCAGAGTGATGGTGATGTAAGGAATGACAAAAAAAATCCATAATTCCTTTATGCCTTTTTACTGTTTAATTAGCCTTGGCATTCGTGCAGTGTACACGAGAGCGACGCAGCAATGCATACTTGTATCTGTCGTTTCAAGGACTGTATCGATTGTATTGTTTCGACGAATTTAATATCTGTTCTCAGACAGGATAATAGCACAGCACCTTTCTGTCGGAACTCAACGACTCAAACCCCAAGGATAATGGCACGAGGACAGAGGGGGGAAAGGGAGGGGGGAGGGGCGGGGAAGTCCGGAGTAGGGGCGTGTAGTACAGGGAGCAGGTTACAGAGGGCTCTGAACCTCTACTGCGGACCGCCAAACGGCTTTCCACGTGAGATCCCAGCCGATCAGCTGCTCTCTCCACGGGCAGCGTAACTCGGCGGAGCTTATAATGGGAATCGTTCCAACATTACTGAGGCACAGGGTCACATTCAATTTCTAATTAGAAATTAGAATTAAGGGGGGGGAATTAAGTGCTTGACCACGATCAAAGGGGAAGTAAAAGCAGAAAGGGTTACTGATGTGTAATCCACTCCCTGTATTGGGTATTTAATAGGGCTGGGACTACTCAATGCATGTTAGGAACGCACCAGAGCGTTTCACTTACAAAGCAGTAGACTACAATCCTGTACCGGATGTAACGAATGGAACTTTTCCCCAAAAGGTTTTCCTTTTAGGAAATTCCAATGTAATATATCAAAATGAATTCTTAGCAGCATAACTGTGGCTCCCCTCCCCCGTACGAATGCTGTAAAATCACTGATAAGCGTGTCAAGCATTTATCCCATTGTTGAAACCCCCCCCCCCCCCACCACCACCAAAAAAAGAAATGTTTACATGCTCGTTCTCTTTAATGGGGCTAATGCCAAGATGCATTGAGGCTTTGGTCCCAGCCCTAAGAATTTAACTATTCTCTGTCATCCATTTGAATGATCTATTGGATGTAAAGTGGTACTCCTTGAGGGTTTAGATGGGGAGGAGGGGGGAGGGAGGACGGGTTAAAAAAAAAGTGGTTGAAAAATAAGACTTTCAAATCGAATGCTTGCCGTTTGTGCACATCGCCTGACCAAAGTACAAGGACTTGATCACAACATCAAATTAAGAATTTTACAATTATTCATTGGTTCTTTCATGCAACAGGGAGGTGCCACTTTGTTCATTAAAATGCTGTCTTCTAATTAAGCAGTGCCTCGGATTTGAAGTTTCTCCAAACTTGAGACACTGATTGGGTATACTCCTATTGCATTTCTTGCTAATGCTCGCAGGCTATCCCCAGCTAAGGGATGATGTACTCTAAATGCCACGGCCAGTGGGGTAAACAAGTCCTTATTCTGTGGCCAAGCAGCGATCACAGTGTTTCCCATTCACAGTCACAGGGCCCGTGGCACTGCTGGGCCTGGAAGGGGACATTAGTAATATCAGTGCGATTAAAATACATTTCAAAGCCTTTTGGAACCCCGTTCTGGAATGCCATTGGTGCCGTATGTCCCCCGTATGATAAGTGCTCATTGGTGTTCTAAATTCAGTGTGCATTCAATTTCGCCTAATTCTCAAAATGGAGTATGATTTGTGATGGACATAATAACAACACAGAGACGTAGTGCAGGAAACTTATTGCACCTTATTTCTTCAGCTAATAATATTTAAGTGAAATTAAAAAGATTTAAATGCATTTCAATTGCTAGTGGCTCGATGCAAAGAGTATTAGTCTTTTCATTTCACCTGTTCCACAAGGTAGTTAACAACTTCCGTGCCAATTTCTTGGTATTCCCTTCAAGACGCTGCTCACAATCGCAAACTACTTGAGAAGTTTATTACGTTTTTGTCTCAACTTAAGACTTGTAAACAACTGCCACATCACGATAGTTAGTTAGTTAGTTAGCTTGCTCTGCCTAGTACTGTGATTTTAATTTCAACATACTCTTTACAAAATGTGATTGATGGCAATCAGAATAGATGTAAGATCCCTGCCCAAACCACCCAACCTGGCATCCAACAACAGCTAAGACCGACCACCACCCCCTTTTCCCTCCTCAAACAACAGCCGTGTCGACCCAAAACCCAAGGGGAAACACTGGATCGTCATAAGTGATGATTTTTAATTGGGACAACATGAAAGCTGTTCTACATGGAGATAATGGTGGCCTCGTGGAGTTTTTTTGCAACATGAAGTGCAGTAGAGAAAACATTAGGGGTTTTATCAACCAGAGCGCTAGCTAGAAGTGAAGTATGGGTGTATGGGTGCGTACATACACTGGTTATCATACTGCAATGTAACAACGCTAAGAGAGAGGTCTTATCTGCCGAAGCGGAGCGAAACACCACATACATGTCCCTTGAGGGCTTAGTCTTCATTGAAGCACCTACAGTATGCATATGGAGATCAATAGCAAACAACCTTTAACCTAAAAATGTCTCACGTCAATAATGTACAAATATAAGCAGTGCAAGCCGTTTAACACTTGACTGTGCCATTACAGGTATTGCGCTATGATTCCTGTCCTCTTTTCTATGAATAGACAAGGCCAATGGTGTGTTGAAAAGCCAACGCTGCGGATCTTTGTACAGATCAGCAACACGATCTGTACAAAGATGTGGACAGACCAAAACCTGCACGGTCTAACCCACATTGTTGCTCTTGCCAGAGTAAATCAGTTTCAGCATAATTATTCATAGATATATCTAATACTCTACTATTGTTATTAATCTACTAACAATTGGGCTGGAAATCTGGCTCAGTCAGTTCTACCATATCGTTCTACATTTCTTGCAGATACTAGAGCAACGGCATCAAAAATCACTGAAATTGACTGGTGTTCCAGTATTGCATCCACTGAATGCATAACTCAGATAATTGCGCCCATTTGTCTTGATAGTGGATAGACTCACATTACATTTACTACACATCCCACTGGCACAACTGCCGTTAATAAAAAATATGAATTCATAAGGCTAACTCAAAAAACGTAGTCATTTACCTTTATCAGGGAGGTGCACACTATTGCACCAGCATTCACCATGGGATTGTGCGGTTTGTCTGTAGAAGAAAAAAAACACTGTTGTTAAAATAAGCATTTCAATTGCACATTTACCTTTAATTGTCATGTTATTATATTATATTACACAACCTAAGCGTTGTCAACACCATGCTCTACCTACTGAGCCACACAGAATCACAATGAAAGGTCCATTTAAATTCCATTATTCTAAGGAATTTTGATCGAAATGGCTCTACTCACTACTCTCTTGTAGAAGATGGTAAGAACAACATATTGATTGCATCAAGAAAAGCATGTAATAAGCAGCTCAAACAGTGCTTCTGAGGTCTGTCATGATATAATTTCCTAATATTAAATGTGTTATTCCTGTAGCAAGTTGAAAAATACTGGAGATTGCTAAACCATCATGCCAAGGATGTTTATATGGGACAGCAGGTCTGTGGAGCCATTCACATGGGCTTAAGAGGAATGGTTAACTAGTACAACAGCATTCTGGAGGTCTTACAACACTTCCTCCAGCTGCTTAATCTCCCCCTAAAACACAAAAAAATATATTATTGAAGCCACCCAGTTAAGATATGTACTTAATTTTTTTTTTTCAAGATTTACTTCAAATTAAAAGAGTCTAAAATGCTAAAATAATCAGCTTAATCAGATGTAATGTATTTTAGAACAGGGAAAACTAAAGAAGGATTTTTTCGGCATTGATTTAGATGCCTACATTCAAGGTTTCGAAATAGTTCACATTATTAAATTCTTTCAGCGGATCCGTGATTAGGTGTCATTTGGTGAGTTTGGCTCCTTCAATACTGTGCTCTAATCGGGGCTATCTAGGGAATAGGAATTCCAGGGAGGTTGACCAGGGGGAATACCTAGGAAGCCTAATGAAGCCTAAATTACACTGGTTTACAAAAAAATATATATATATTTCTTGCATAGACTTTGGAAACTGGTTTTGGCTAATTTCGGGCTGTTGAATCCAAATCTGAGCTCAGATTTGCTCTATCACATCAAGTTTTTGTGCCATCTACGCTCCATATTCATGGATTTTACTAAAGTTGGCCATCCAGTCTGGCAATCTTGGTGGGGATAAAACAGCAAAAGCTTGATTATTCTCAGCAAAACTACTTCATTTAGGGCCTTAAAATAATTGTACAAATGTCATAAAAACATGTTTTACATAAGTTTATGTTTTTTGTGATTTGCAGCTGTGAAGACTCTACCTAATCTGCTGTTAAGACTGCATATATCTATCTGCATCTATCGATCTTCTAATGCAATAGTGTTTTTCAACTTCGAGTGTAAAATTGCTGTTTTCTCAAAAATAATGATTTTTCATAGTTCAAAAACCTGATGTGATGGGCAAAAACTAATGCCAGATTTGGATTCAGCACCCAAACGTTAGCCAGAATCCGTTGAAAAACCCCATGCAAGAAAAATCGTGTTGACCAGTGAACAACCATGAACATAAATAGTTATTTCAGGCAAATGTGTCTAATGTGTCTATATGCCTACTGTAGCTCGTAGTTGCAAATTTTCACTGATAATCGTCTAAGCTTGAAAAAAAAGCCACAATGGTAAAAACGGTATAGCAAGGCTGCGTGACCCACAAATAGCTCCACAGTATCTTTACTGCAGGGCCGGCCTCATTTAAAGCGCTCCCCACTGCGCATGCAAGTCGCTTCTCATTCATTAATATTTCATTGGGCTGTCATGGCAACAGACTGCCGGAGAAGGCCTTGCTCTCAATTGTCACGCCACCGACCGCCGCAGGAAGATGTGTTTTGTTGCACTCGGCTCTCCAAGCATTATTATCCAACATGACTTGCCCCGATTTTGCCGTGGCTTTCAAAAAAAATTAAAATAAAAGCTGTGTTACACACTCCCAGCCGATAATGTACAGCGAAACGAAAAATGCAAAAAAAACGTCAATGATTAATGCATCCTTTCCTGTTTTTCTAGGCAGATTTTTTCCACTCTCTGTAGAGAGGCACAAAATAATCATGATAATCTCCAAGGGGAAATGAGCGAGGGCCATTAGCGATTAATCCTCACCGTCCTCGTCCAGGAAGAGTTTGTTGAAGCGTAAGCCGCTGGGCTCTTTCCCGATGAAGCTGTGCACGTAATCGGTGCCGTGGTCGTGCACGGCGATGGCGTACTTCAGCGGCTTCACGCAGGACTGCATGCAGAACGGGACTTTGGTGTCGCCCACCGTGTGCCTGCCGGGAGAGAGACGAAAGGTCAGAAGGGCGACGACGTCATCCCAGCCACCATCAACACCCTCGTGACGAAGCAAAAACAGCCAACTAAACAGAACACGACAGTGAATGTGCCTACAATGATGGCAAAACAAAGAAAATGTGACAGCCATGTTGATTTTTCTTGGTGACTGTGAAATTGAGGAGAGAAAGATCATTGCTCGGGGGAATCCAAGGCTCCTGTGCCGCATGCATGTCTGGCTTTGTCAATGCTTTGCTTCATTTGTGTCGTTTATTGTCATAAATTGTCAATTGTCATAAAAGGTTGGCAACGGTTTTACTATTCCTGACAATTATTCATTTGATGCAGATGAACACCCTTCCATTGTGCAAAAAAACGTAATCGCAACAAGTGAAAGGAGACATTGGGCAGAATAATGACCCCACAAGGTGAAGACGTGGGATTAGCCAGGGAGAAGGCCTAGGTGAAGGCAGATGTGTGGCACATGACTACAACCTTTCACCCTCACAGGAAGAGCCCATTCCTCAATCGCTCCATTTATAATGTCGAAAAGAAAGCCACCTTGGGTGCTACTATTTACAATCGAGTCATTTGGCACACAATTTGATCAAAAGAGACTTACGAGAGTGTATCGATTAGGCTGCATTAATAGGGGTGCTACCTAAATTCGGCATACTCTGATCTCTCGTGCTATTCTTCGTACGATTTTTCTCTTACGTTTGAGCGACCTCCGCGCATAGCCACACTGACAAAGACATTTGTAAACACAGGTCTGCGCAGCTGGGAACGTGCAGTTTTGCCTGTGAATTGAATCGCGTCGTCCAATCGGCATCGTATCGTCGCGGCTGCAGAGAGTCGCAAGGTACGAACTAGCCTTTGAGGCATCGGTAAGGCAGGAGCCAGGAGGAACGGCGGCTCTACTAAAGGACGCGGCTTTTAAAAGAAAAACAAACTGAAGAGAGAAAAAAACCGAAAGCGTACAACCTACAGTGATAAACCTTCTACTAAATTTCTACTGTAAAAGTGTTATGATACACTGTGAGGCCCTTTGCAGCCATAACATCACACGTGGCAAAGTTTAATTATGGCTTTAAAGATAAAAGTAGTAAGGCAGCAAAAACATACCCTGTTTGGTTATGATTTCATCAACCATTTATTGCTCGATAAATGACTTTAAAGGTACGAGGAGCTGATGTGTAAATTCCTTTGGAGATGTACAGTTCATTTCCATTGGGTTTTCCATTTCGAGCTTGTCCAAGACAAAGTTTGATGATTAACTAATGAACAGATCATCATTTCAAATAGCCCATGTTATCACTGATTAACTATAACCACCAGATAAAAATCGGTCAAATCAATAAAAATCCAACCGGATTTTATAAACAAGGCAATCTAGTTTCCTAAAAATGTTCCTTTTAAAGTACAGGGGTAGGTGCATGGACTGGCTTTGTTTTACAACATGGAATGCGGTCTCTGAAATGAGACCTGTGTAACACATACAGGCACAAATGTATTTTGTCTCCTCTTTAAATAAATAGGCACTAATCTTTACATTCATCCCACACAACACTAAAAGCATTCAAAATGTAATAAACACCACACTCCACAGTTTCATCTACCCCTTATTGTAATGCCAATTGCCTTCTAAATGGTACAGGAGTTTGACACTACATAAGCTTTGCTTACCTTTGTCCATCAACTGTGCACAGGGCCACCGCCCACAGGTCTGGGCTGAATTTGGCAAGCTGGGGGATGTAGTCTGCGACCTACCGCGGATGAGACATAACACCGTGTTATAAACCATGGCTGCTTATTTGACTAACTGCAGCAAGGAGACCACATGGTCTGCTCTGAAGGCTTCTACCGCAGATTCTACAGACTTAACAGAAGGTCCACTAAACTCCACGGTCTTAACATTGAAAGTTCTGATTCTACCGTTGAAGCAATTGAAGCACAGAAGCACATATTGATTTCATGACTATTCATGAATGGGGCGTGAAAACACCATGGCGACGGATGCTCTATCCTTGGCCATGCCCCTTCGTGAATGTCCACAATCGGTGCTTTAGCATCGGAAACATCAGTTACTGACCGGAAAACCTCCCGTGGTTAGGAAGTAGAGAGGACAGAGGGGAAGAGCTGCCCATCTGGCTAGTGTACAGAATCTGTGCCTCTACCCACCTGTCCTTCAGACAGCTTTTTGGCATTCTCGTACAGCTCGTCAATGTGGGAGGTGAAGGAGAGGAAGTCCGGGACGACAAACTTCTTGCGGAACGCTTGGGTCAGCAGCACAATGTTACTCTGGACACACCTGCCGGGAGAAGGGGCCGAACGGTGGGAGAGTGAGAGTGCACCTGAGACACTAATAAACAGGTACAAATGGAAAAATAACACAGCCCTTAGCCCTTGCTACCACTGAGAAATACCATATAAGACAGACCTCTACCGCAACTACTGTATATGACATATTTATCACAATGGTATGCATAGGATAAGTGCTTGTTTTTATGTCCCAGACACATTGCTCCTGATAAGAACAATAAATAAGTAAACACATTAATAAAACTGCACCACATATCCAACATAACATCCATGATAATAAAAAAAGACAATAAAAAAATAGGGCTTTGCAGGTGGCAAATTTTCATTACTTTAGGAAATGGTTTACAGAATTTGTTTATTACTCACACTTGTTCTCTTAAGTTTTTTTATATTTGAGAGGTTAACAACACAACGTGGAAAGAATCTCAAAGCTCCAGTATCAGCTGTGTAAAGACAGGGTCCTGACTGGGGCAGACAATGTCACGTCCATAATCCTTCGTCCTTTTCTGCAAGGATATGTTTTTATCAACGTCAAATATACTCTAAAATGAGTCTCTCTCTTCAATGTCTATTTCCTTATTCCCGTATTCCGTTATGGATGCTTCAAAACAGGACCACGTACTTCCTAGCTCATATAACACGATCATAATAAACAAATCCATAAGCTATACTGCGTACACAATGAAAGCATGTTGATTCTAACTATTGTTCAAATCCATATTAAATAAAAGGTACTTGCAAGGTGCTGGGGACAATAATGAACTAGCTATAAATCTAATACCGCTTTGAAAAATGCTCTTTCTCTTCTCCACTGCAATGCTGAACTGGCACGGGAATTGGCTGCATGACGGCAGTCGGTTTTTCACCGTCAGTGAAAAGGCCAGGGTGCGCCTTTTGCTTTTCCACTGTCTTTCTCGGGCTTAAAAGGGCTACAAGCAGGGCTAAATCTGTGCGCAAAGCCCTTCCCCAAGCCCCACTGATAGTTCTGATCCCAACTGACGCTCATATTTGAAAGTTAACTAGCTAGCTAAAGTGTGCTGGTTTCTCTCCAAATTTGAGTCTTCCTTTTGGACGGCATACCAGATGGGGGTGGGATTTTGTATGACTTTAGGAGCCGAAGAGCTCTGGTTGAAGCCTGACTCCGGGGGAAACAAGTGGCTTTGGTTCCCAGACGTGGGCTACCGGGCGAAGTGGGCGGCCTGCTCCCCAGGGCCCGGGACCTGGCACTGCCCTCTCTCTTCACCCGGTCCCTCCGGTTCTCAAGGTCGACGCGGTGCGTCGCTACTATTCATCAGCTCTATGGCAGCAGACAGCTGCTATCGATTTACACGGCCACTAACAAGGCTGTCATTATGGCCCGGGCCAACCTCTCCGCAAACCAGCCATCTTTCTAAAAGTGGAAAGCAGGAGAATTCATGAATAGCAAGGTGTCTGGTGACGTGGCATGGCTCAATTAGTACTGAACGAAAACAGTTTTCCATAGAAAGAGAATCAAGTGTCACAGAATGATTGTTACACTGAATGCATGGGTTTTGCTCATGTGCATCTAATTGCTTCCTTCCCCGGGCTACATCTAATAAGGAAGAAATGGCAAGGGCTGCTAACTAAACATGTTGGACTCTGCGAACTTGTATGCACTGTATGCGTGTGTATGTGCGCGTATATGTGTGCGTGTCTGTGTGTGAAACAGGCAGACATATTGAGTTGTGTCCTGCGGTTGCAAGGTTCCCTAGGTTAAATCGTATGGAGTCAAATTATTACACACCTCTCTCCTCCATGTAGCATAAGAAAGTTAATTGAAAGTGAAACAGATAAATCTATAAAAAGCAATGAGAGAAATCTAAAGCGCAATCAAATATCAAAGGAAATGTCCTGTTTGCAAGCAGTGAGAATGTAACTATTTTAAATATACCTTTTAAACGTTTCAAATTTTTCATTTGCATTTATTTTTATTTTTTGATCTCAATACATAACACTACACTTTTGCGTAGTTATGAATTTGACGACTTTGTACGTTTTTCTGTCCATACTCTTTGACTCCGTACAGCCACTCAGGGCAAGTGTTAGAAAACCGGTAACATGAGTAAGGTGAACAACAAAACAAGGCCATTGCACTTTGCTGACAAAATAACCTTGGTCTTAAAATACAACAAAAGTACAGTAGACACAATTATACAGAAGTACTATAAACAAATACTCTGGCAGGAGTGTATTTGGCCCTATTAATAGAAGGTGGCTTCTTAGACTATGTTAAAAGTCAGTGGAACTTTCATATGGAAACTAATAATACTCCAGAAATCTGTCCTTCAATTCTGTCGGAGACAGAAAAAGCTTATCATAGGGGAACCATTATCTCATATGTTGCAGCCAAGAAAAAGGAGCCTCAGTTGGAGAGAAAAGTGCATGTCTTGCAACACAGCTAAAAAGAACTTCATCCAATTAGTTGCTAAAAGAATTAAAAGTTACTAGATCAGCTTTAGATCAATTGCTTTCTGACGAGGCCAAGGGCACAATTTTTTTCGCCAGGCACAGATTATACGAATCAGGTAATAAGCCTGGCCGCCTACTTGCAAGATTAGTAAAAAATAGATCCACCTCTAATTTAATTACTTCACTAAGGGATGGTTCAGGTAAAACACATAAGACCACAAGAGATATCAATAACATTATGAGAGACTATTACTGCTCTCTCTATAGTTCTAACTCTATAAAAAAATCTTAATTGTATACAAGACTTTACGGACAAAATTTCTCTAACCGAATTGTCGGATATAGATGAAGACATACTATGTAAGGAAATTACAAAAGAGGAAGTCTTAGAAATAATCAGAACTCTTAAAAATGGAAAGGCTCCTGGCCCTGACGGATTTGGTTCAGAATATTATTTTAAATGTGCCAATTTCATTATTGAACCACTATTGCATATGTACAGTCAAGCCGGAAAGTCTGCACACCCCTTTCACCCTCTCCACGTTTCATTGCGTTACAGACTTATTCTACAATTGATTAAGTTCATTTTTTGTCTCAAAATTCTACACAAAATAGCCCATAATGACAAAGTGAAAACAGGTTTTTAGACATTTGTGCTAATTTATTAGATTGGATAAAGACAGATCAAACTGGTTTTATTTATCAAAGACACTCCTTTAAGAATATTAGACGCCTTCTTGGCATAATTCAGTACTGTGGACAGTCACAGCAGAGAGGCAGTCATCTCATTAGATATCGAGATGGCATTTGACTGAGTGGAGTTTGATTATTTGTTTAAGATTCTTCCTTGTTTTGAAATTACAATTACCCTATGCCAGAGGAGGTGTGGCCCTACCAAATTTAATGTATTACAATTGGTTTTGCCATGCACAAATTATATCTGAAAGGATTTGTGAGGATCCATGTTCTACCTGGGTTGGCCTAGATTCATGGTGTACTGCACCTTATTCCATTATTAGTATACTGACTGGCAATAAAAAACAAGCTACCCTGGAAATAAAACATAATTGTGTCTTCCAGAGCACATTTAAGGTATGGAGAGATATTTATAATTTCCTTGGCAGAAGGACATTCTCCTCACTTATACCCCTCATAAAGAATAGAGCATTCCCTGATGGTTTGAGGGATGGCTGCTTCTATTTCTGGCATAAAAAAGGGGTTCGACTTATTTCTGACGCATTTGATAAAAATGGTTTGTTAACATTCCAACAAATCCAGTCAAAATTTAACATCCTAAACACACACTTTTATGGATACCTAAAAAACCGACATTTAATACATTCTAAAGTAATTTTCCCATCTGGGACCCCAGCTCAAACTATGGTTCAAGTCTTCCTGTCTCAGAAATCAGGCCCCCAACATCTTAATAGCAAATAGGGTGCTCCAAGTATGGCTGCGAGACTTGCATCCCTGATACTGAATCCTGGACCAGCGATATGCTAGATGCTGGTAATATCCTAGTATGTAAAAGAGCCAGGGAAACTCAATATAAAATTATGCAATGGGTCAGAACTCCTGTCATATGCAATAAAATGAACTCATAGATCTCTGCAATGTGTCCTAAGTGCAAAAACAAAAAAGGTATGTTGGCACATTATTCTGGACCTGCTTCTTTCTGGGCAAAAATAAGAAATTAGTTGGAGCATATTTTTGACGCAAGTATATTGGAGGACCCATGGTTCTTCCTTTTGGGGCTAAGGGGGGACGCAATTAGCCTGCCTCCAAAGCAGGAAAATCTGGCAAAGAACTTACTCTTTATGGCCCGTAAATGCATTCTGTTAAACTGGATCAAAGATTCTCCGCCCACAATAAATCACTGGTATAGTGAACATTTTTGAATTCTCCCTCTCGAGAGATGAAGTGCTCAACTGAGGGAGGATAACTGTTCTTTCCAGACAATCTTTCTTACCCCTTGAACTTGGTAACATACTAATCAGTGGACAGACTGGACGACTGACGAGATGGAGGTCATATGGTAATACAAGTGACTAATTGTCTGTCTATTGTTACGTATCCCTGGCTGTCTATTTCTTTACTTATTCTATATCCTCTTGTTTAATATAATTTAATCATTTTATTCCCCCCTAGTTTGTTTATTTGTGTTGTAGTGTTATTTGTCTTATACTGATATTGTAGAGTTGTTTGTCTTGTACTGTATTGGTATTGTAAGGTAGTCTGTCTTGTAGTGTAAAGCCACTTTTCACGTGGAAAGCCACGTCTTTTGTGATGTTTATTGTAAAACCTAGATTGAATACATTTGTTATTCCTCCAACCTCGACTTGTCATCCTAGTTTCATGTTTCAGCCTTGAGCCGGTCGTAACACCCAGGACCAAACGTTCAGATATTTTACAGTTTCAATCGCAGTAAGACAGGTTAGAGATGCAATCAAATACTCTCAGGGAGTGTCTCTTTATCTCTAGTGTGTTTTTTAAAAGCTGCTAATTCAGGCAAGTCTTCACTTACTTTTTGAAGAGGTGTCGGTCCAGCATCACCCCATCGGAGGTTGACTGGAGGGTGAGCTTCAGCATGTCCATACATTCCTTCAGTCTGGGATCTCCAGTCCAGAGTCCGGTGGCTTTCAAGGCCTGCAAAACCACAGTCTAATATATTCAGCAGTCCAGGCCACGCCTAAAATGTAAAACAACTGCTCCAAGTGGAATTTGTACAATGCAATACAATCATTTAGCAGACACTTCTATCCAAAACTACTCACAGAAAGTGCATTCAGATCAAGTAAAGGAACAAGCACTTGTTGCTAGAATGTGCTAACTACACGGAAATTAACAATAAGTGCAACAAGTTTTTAATTTTTTTAATAAATATAGGGATGGGTGGGTTAAGGTCCGCAGTGCAGTCTAAAGAGGTGTTTTCTGCCTGCTGCGGAAGATGGGCAGCAATTCGGCTGTCCTGTCGTCAGTGGGAAGTTCATTCCACCATAGTGGTGCCAGGAGAGAGAAGAGTTGTGACCGGGATGAGTGGCCATTGGTCACTCGGCATGAGGGAGTAACCAATCGCCTAGAGGCAGCAGAGCGCAGTGGTCGGGCTGGGGTGTAGGGCTTTAATTTGAATTTGTACTAGAAGCAATTCAATATAATGAGAAAGGAAAACATCTTGCCTAAACCTATTTGGCATTCCTTCTCAATGGCTGAACACAGGATCCTTTACGATGCAAACAGGTACATATAGCGAGTACATGATCCGATTAAACTGATTTTCCACGTGAAAAGTTGCACTTGATAAGCTCCTTAAACCCTAATAGAATACCAGGCACTATGTCGTAAGATGGACAGACGTGCCATATACATTTTCAGTGGGACAAATCACCAACATACATTACTGCCATTAAGTGCATTAAGGGAACGGAGTAAATAAATTAATGAGCCTGGGCTGTGTCAGGTCACACCTTGTCCTTGAGTTTCAACGGTATCAGGGCATACGAGCCAATAAGATAAGGCAACCCCAAAGAAATAAAACACAACTGCTTGGATGGCACTGCAACCCTCATGGTGCTGATAGAGACGACACTGCTCAATAAAACATGGCTGCCCCTGTGGCACTGCCGAAGGCGCGGGGGGTGTGATCCTGATACAGACGGAGATAGGCCCAGCACAAAGCGCCCGCCTGTTGCTCACCGTGGTAAATTTATGGGCTGGGATTTTCTCCTGGCCTTCAGCGATGGTGTAGAACAGCAGGTCCTCCAAACTGGGCAAGATTCCTGCTTTCCTTCTCCTGAGGAAAGCAATGCAGACAGGCGTTGAAACGGACACCTGCAAACCGCATGGGACGTGAAAGCACAGTACGCTAAAAGCAAGGGGTAACTGCAGCAAGGAATGGAACTCCTTGCTTGTACGGCATGAAGCAATAAAGAGGTTAGCCTATTTGATATTTTGGCACCACCGTTGCATTTCAGCACTGCTTGCAGAATACTGGTCGGGAGGGCGTGATACTCCAGCCTTTGTGAAGGCTTATGAGGGTTTTTTTCAATTCTGATGGCCCGTGTGAATGCGTGAAGGATGACAGATTGGTTGAGAAAGATCCCTCAGGATCACCTGCACGTCCTTCACTGCCAGCACAACGTCACCGTCAGACATGAGAGGATATAGTCAGCCTGCCCCAGGCCTTAAGCTTGTGATTAAGCCACATTTAGTCCCATGTACTGTATGAAGCAGGTTGAAATGCATCAGGTCTGCGAGGAGAGTTAGCGTGCCTAAGAGACAAGCCTGGGCTGAAACGTGGCATTTGGACACACTGTGATCTTGGGTTCAGTAGAGGGAAGTGCAGTGATTACTACACTGCATTGTGAGAACATACTGGACCCATATTTCTGCACCTTCTACCGCCCAGGTGAAGAAGGTTGCCTTTAGTTCTGTAGGTTACAATGCAAGCAATTCAGAGATGACCCAGAGATTTAGAGAATGTTTATATTATCAGGCAATTGTACACCCCTGGATGAAAACACATGTCAAATTGTCAAATTTGAATGCAAAATTTGACAATATTCAAATTCTCAACATGAAAGTGCAAATTATACCTATGCAAAGCCAATCTTAGCGAACTTAGTGAAGTGTATTTGGACGGTGCCCTAGTAATTTTTTGACAACTTGGTGATCTTGTTTGTCACACACAGTTGCACATACCGAATTGACTGACAGGCTGGAGCTGCGTTGACAATGACAGCGAATGGCATTCTACCAGTACAGCCATACCTGTTCAACCCGTCATCGGGCAATGCAGCGCTGTGCAATGCAACATTTACATGGCCCGTCTCCAGCGTCCATCCAACGAACCTTTCTTCACTGAAACTATGATGCTAGCCACATTCATTCTTTCATCACTTTCATTTTCAACAGAACAAACCCTATTGAGGTAGCTTGTTTCCATTTCTATTGCCATTGGTTTTTACGATCTCTGGCTTCATTTCTGCATGACTTGCAGGGAGGCTGGCGTTAAGGGGAGGAATTCTGGGAGAGAAGTCACTAGGGAAGGATGTGGCCGTTTCAGGGTAAGGAAATTGAGCTGTCACAGTTGCAAGCCTTACACTACCACAGCAATGTAATACATAAGTATACTTACACACATAAAAGTAAAGCAAGCCAATCAATGAAGGAGAAAAAACACAAAAAAGGAATGAGTGACATCAAAATACAAAAAAAGGCAATTCAATTAAATAATAAGGAAATCAAGGCACATTGAGGCAAATTAAATAATACAGGACGGGTTACACTTAAGCCTTTTTCATAGATTTTAGAACAGTAAAAAGTCTTGGTTGCATTAGGCATTCCCATTTATACACAGACTACATGCAGAATCTAACTACAGTTTCTAAAATGTCTCGACAGTATGCTCACCGCCAGACAACAAGAAAACAAGGGCCATTTGCTATTACATATGAGCATTTAAACAACACAATAATAAAGTAATGAAACCAAGACAGTAAAGTAATAAAACACCATCAAGTAAAGTGTCATTTGCAAAACAAATAAGATTACATTTCCATTTGTTTTTTTAGATTGTATTAGATTGAATGATTTTCAGTAATTCGTTTTAGCTTTCAATCTAACAATGTCAAATCATTTAAACTTTTTTTTTTTTTTTTTTTTTTTAAATAAATGTTTCAGATTATTTTCCCTGTTTTTCTCCCAGAGCCATTATCCTCTATTGATTCAATTACCCTCCCCACAAGCCTGACGAGGACGAGCGAACTGCCTCCTTTGAGACAGACCCCGCTGAGCCATTCTGTACATGCCGTTCTGTACACGAAGCTTTCTGTACATGCGGCGAGGTCGTGACGGCTTCCCTCCTCAATCACTCTGGGGCGGACAGCCAATCGACGTGTCACATTATTGTGACTTACATAATTCAGTTGTATCACGCTGTTAAATTGGTCATGTTTTAAGAGCAGATATACCTAAGACATACCTACTACGTTCATCCGGTTTATAAAATAATAGTGGAATGCATATTCTTTTATATGAATATTGGCACGCCTAGGGGGTTGCAGGTACGGACCTAACAAACCACTGCCAATATTCAAAGTATACAAAGCAGCAATATACAGAGTATCACTGCCAATATTCATGATATGCCAGGGCCTATCGTTCCTTATCGCTTTGATAAAAGTCTAAGTAGGTAGCTCTTAAGTGTGTTCACAAATTGAATGTTCATGTGGAACACTAAAGGCTTTAAGTGAAATTCTGGTTTTGATTAGCGAGTCTGTAGCTAATTAGCAAGCTACCTACTATGACTGGTGACCACTGAACTGCATTCGGGGTGACCGACAGATTGATAACTAGCAGTCGCATCAGGAGAACAAATTCTAGAGTAACATCTTGTTCTATTAAAGTACATTTCCAAAGATATGATTGTTAGTTAATCAACTATTGAGGATTAAGTCCAGCCTGTTCACCCACCTCAGAGAGCGCCACTCTGCACTGTCTGAGCTTTCTTCCAATGACAACCATCGTCTTGTACCCCGCAAAATAGAAACAGATCGTTGCAAAGTAGAATGCATGAAGTGCTAGTGAGCTGCTGAATCTCAAGCGAGAGACACGCGCTGTGCTGCAGTAGCAACCTCGTAAACACGTCAGTAAAACCTTGGAGAGCGCTTACACAACTTTTAGTCCAACGCATATTTAACCACTTTCATTATTTTATATCAAATACCATGATATATCACCAACTCGGTTTTCACAGTGAGGGGAAAAGTGTTTATGGCATGAGAAGCATCAATTCTGACATCGCGGTATACCGTCAAACCGGTGTGCTGTGACCTTCCTACTGGAGAGTACCTAGGGCTACACTTTCCATGAGGGTTGGAGCTGAATATTCAATGGGGGGGATGGGTTCCTTTCATACCCTACAGTAAGCATTCCCCTCCTGTGTGCACAGTTGTCATTTACTTCCAAGTGCACACTTCCCAGAAGGTTTCAACCTACATTCTACCCGCACCCATGCCCATTAAGGAGAGACTGACTCCTCATTTCCTGAGACTCTGTTTCCGAGAGACCAGAAGTGTGTTGTTCAAGCCAGCAGCAAGATGTCACGTGGATGCATGGTAAACATGTAAGATGTAACCATGTGATGTGATAGCTGCTGCTGCTGCTGCTGCTGCTGCACCTACTGTGAGAAAAAATAACACTCGGGCAAAACCAGTGCATCCAGTATACCAGGTTAACTGGGTGGCCTGACACTTTTCTTGGAAGAGCTATGTTTATTTTCACACATTATCTTACAGACTTAAGTGTGGCACTTCACTACTTCTCAATTAGTTATGTCACAGAATCCGTCTGAATCTTAGTTAGTCATGAACGGCCTGAACCGAACCGTCGTACGTGCCGCGACATTGTAACCTGGATTCAATGAAAATGTGTTCTCATCTTTGGCCACGCAAATAAACGCAAGTGTTCACAGTTTGGCGATTTCATTTTGGTGATCGCTGAACTCGCCAAACCGTGTTTGTGAAGAAAAAAGAAATGGCTCGAATTCATTTGCCAGTCAAAGTGAAGGACAAATGTTGATTGAGTCCAAGCCTGTGTGTTCAAATGTTCAGTGCACCCAGTGATTTTATTCTCCAAAGTGATTTGATTAGGCTGTTCTGCTGGTACACGCGTGCACCCAAACTGCAACTGCCAAGACACAGATGGGGGCGCCCTGCAACAACAAATGGTCAATGAATTAAGTTGCTCCGATCACAGGAAAAGAGGCTTTTTAGTTAATAAGTTGTTAACACTGAATTGCATTTATTAGCGACAGTCTGGGCTAAAAGAACAAGGTTTAAGAGTTTGCAGACTCTGCAGAGCCTCCAAGGATTTATCTAATCATTGAACACTTAATGATTAGCCTTAGAATAAACTTTGAACAAGAAAAAATTACAGGTTGCATATTGAATTACAGGTTGTACACGGTAAAATAAGATTACCAGGAAAACTGCATGAACGGGAGATCAATGGCCTAAATGCAATCTCCTGGCTTCTTCATTACATCCATCCATTTTAGATCCACGCGATAAGCATTTAAAGTTATATTTTCAAATCTCCAAATTCCCAAGCAAGTGAAATTGTTGCAACTTCTGGCATCTTCTTTACATACAGGCCAGTACTATGAAGGAAATGGCTGCTTTTGCATACTTGACAGTAGTTTTTTTATTTATTTCTCCTTTATTTAACCAGGTGAGTCCCGTTGAGATTTGCATCTCTTTTACAAGGGAGCCCTGGCCAAGAAGGCAGCAACATAAGTTTCTGCAATACAATACACAACAACAATACAAGAAATACAATACATAGAATAACAATATACAAAAATACAATCTCAATTAAAACAACTACAGACTTCAGTTTTTAAAGACTGTAACAAACTTTTAATTCCCCCCAGAGAAATTAAGTCAGCCATATTTGCCATTTTCTGGAGCTGATTCCAGGACCATGGGGCATAATAACCAAAGGCAGTCTTCCCAAATTCCGTGGAAACGCGAGGGACTGTAAAAAGTAGCACATGCTGAGAGTGCAAATTATAACTACTAGTGATGCGAATGAAGAGGCAATTTAAGTAGGCAGGGAGTAGCCCTATAATGGCTTTATAAAGAAAGATGTGCCAATGGAGCCACCTCCGATAATATAATGAGGTAAGACCTGACCTTTCATACAAGAGGCAATGATGGGTCAGAGATTTCACTTTCAAAATGAAACGCAAGGCACCATGATAAGCAGTGTCTATAGCTTGAAGCGAAGCAGCAGAGGCATGCATATAAAGCACATCTCCATAATCAATCAATCAATCACAGGAAGGAAAGTAGCTATGACTAGTCTTTTCCTAGCAACAAAATTAAAACATGCCTTGTTTCTAAAATCGAATCCAAGTTTGATCTTGAGTTTTTTAACAAGATTTTCTATATGTGTTTTAAATGTAAGTTTTGCATCAAGCCAGCCTTATAAGACTTATATTTATAAGACTCCACCTGGTCAATACAGATCCCCTCAAGGGTTGAGATGTTGGAAATAGCAGGCTGGGAGTGAGATCTTGAAAAATGCATAACTTTAGTTTTACCTGTATGCTGCTGCAAAGAAGCAGCACAGGAGTAAACAATAGTATCATCTGCATACAGATGGATATTTGAGACATTAGAGTTTTTCACAACTGAACCAATATTGTTTATATAAATGGTAAACAAGATTGGACCCAAAATAGATCCTTGGGGCACACCCCCTAGCAATTAACCTGGGGATGATCTCTTACCATCTGCAA